>JACXGJ010001587.1:0-80213 GCA_016801105.1 Esox niger | reverse complement strand
TGTAGTGCTTGTCTGGAGTGATGTAGCGCTTGTCTGGAGTGATGTAGTGCTTGTCTGGAGTGATGTAGTGCTTGTCTGGAGTGATGTAGTGCTTGTCTGGAGTGATGTAGTGCTTGTCTGGAGTGCTGTTGTGCTTGTCTGGAGTGCTGTTGTGCTTGTTGGGAGTGCTGTAGTGCTTGTCTGGAGTGATGTAGTGCTTGTCTGGAGTGATGTAGTGCTTGTCTGGGGTGCTGTAGTGCACGTCTGGAGTGCTGTAGTGCATGTCTGGAGTGCTTTTGTGCTTGTCTGGAGTGCTTTTGTGCATGTCTGGAGTGCTTTTGTGCTTGTCTGGAGTGCTGTTGTGCATGTCTGGAGTGCTTTTGTGCTTGTCTGGAGTGCTGTTGTGCATGTCTGGAGTGCTGTAGTGCTTGTCTGGAGTGCTGTACCAGCATATTCTCAGAAAGATACAAGGTTCCCCACAAAATGAGTTGCCTTTTACTGGCCAAAACAAGGTTTAAAAAAGCAGAATGGCAGGATCTGCGAAGACTGAGCACTCACTTTGTCATTCCACATAGTTTTCCAACCACTCATCTGGGAATTCGGCCTACACTCCAATATGCTTCCAGATCAGGATGCTCTGTTCCAAACTGTGGACAGTTGGGAGTATCTCCCACCACATCACCCCTCCCAGTCCTCTCTGAATGTCTACACAAAAAAGACGTTCCAATAGGCTTTTTTTTTGCTGTCCATGTGGAAGACGTCCTCATTTAACTTCATGGACCACGCCATGCTACACTACAGGCCTGATGAACTTACATGGAAGAAATGTGTTTAGACAGGGGTGGAATGACAATGCAGTCACATGCCGTAGTAGGGCAGAGCTGTATATGATTGTTTAAAATGCAAAATTGCATGGCAATGCTGGGTAGTGTCCAGTTAAAGGCACATCATGACACGTGAATGTATATTATGCCATGTCTGTGTTGAACCATGCACTTCTGATAAGATCAAATACAACCTATTGCGAGGTAAATACTAACTGGTGCAAGCAGATTTCACATTAGCTTTAGATGATACGGATGCACAAGGATCAGTAAAACTGACGGATGGGTTTTCTACAGCATTACGTAGATGCTGTTGCAGTCTTCTACTTAAATATAAATGACAGTGAACTCAACCCGCAACACTTGTAAAACCTTTTTGTGTAACCTAACAGTAGAAATCTTGGGAGCCATCTCTTCATTCCAATTTATTTTTATATTCAAGGAGGCGTGACAAAGTTTCGCTGTACGGGCTCACAAAACGATCCTTTATTTGGTTCCAAGGAAAACCAAATAAATGTTTTTGAGGGACCGCCAAAGATCCCTCATGGAACACTTGTCTTTGAGTGTATGCGAGTGTGTGTGTGTGTGTGTCTGAGTGTGTACAGTTACGGTGGGATAGCTATCCTTTCTAAATTCCCTCTCTTTATCTAAAGTACTGTATGAGAGCACCAGTAAATTCTAGGTGTCAGGGTCTATAGCTGCCAGGTAAGAATAAACCTTGAGAAGGTATTCTCCACATGTACAGCACAGCAGTGATGCCATGCTGATGACCCACTGCCATAAGCCCTAACACTCATAACATCACTTAGGAACTAACTCCACTGGAAGAAGACAGAGTGATAACGGTGCATACAAGCCAAGGACACTAAGCCAGCTTTCCTTCTAATGCCATAATCTAACAGTTGATTGTTATGCTATTACATTGGCATTAAACGATTTAAAGTACGAGAAAGGGATGAATGTATGTGCTAACTCTTAACTTAGACACTGTTCAGGCATGTTGAGAAACTGTTGACACAAAGCAGAAAAAGGGTTGAGTCAGTGCTGCCTTTCCATAACTGAAAGAAAATGACTTTTCATCCGAAAACATGCTGAGACATTGACAAGTATCTCAGACGTTGGTGATGTAAGCTGTTGAGCGTATTTTAGGACAATGTTTTTCTCTGTTTCATAGCTGGGATAAAAGCCTTGTTAAAACAGGCGTGTAACGCAGTAAAACAAAAAAAGGCACAAAACGGATGTGTTGAACTTTTATATAAAATCATTACGTTGAGAATAGCCGTCCCCAGAGGAAAGTCTGAGCTAAATTAGCGTTAACGTGAGATCCCCCTCTGGTGGTTGTCAATAAACAGTACAAAAAACATGCACTGACAGCGTTCTCTGTGGTGATGTGTGTGTTTGTGTGTGTGTGTGTGTGTGTGTGTGTGTGTGTGAACACGTGAGTGTTTGCATGTGACAACTCACCACTCTCAGTGGACGGCTGGCTGTGTAACTCTGGGCTGTGGAAGTTTGTTTCCACGGGAACGCTGATGGTGCGTCTCAGCAACCGGACCTTGCATGACTCTGACCTCCTCTCCTGCAACATCAATGGATTGATCTGCTGAGACAACAGACAGACCAAAAGTCAGACGAGAAAGATTAATAGAAGGAGGCAAAGAGTGCAGAGAAAAAGAATAAGAAAGAGGCCCGAGACAGGAAGAGAGAGAAACACAGAGAGGGAAGGAAAGAGAGGGAATGAAAAAGAGACAGAGACAGAGAGCAAGGATTAGAGATGAGCGAAGAACAGGGAAAACAAATAATTAAGGAAACAAACAGGAAAAAAAGAATGAATGAAGGGACACTAGAAATCCATGTAGAGACCTATGATCTCTTTATGCTTATTCAGAGGGGTCTCTGAGGTCTTGTTCCAAACGTATAATAGAGCTAAACCAAGGACCACATACCAGGCCATTAGTCTGTGTCAAGGCGAGGCCTTTCTTCTCCACAATGCATTCTGAACACTGGGCTCCCATTGATAAGACAGGCAGATAATAGGAAGGATGAGATGGAGTAAAAACAGGAAGCCAGATGTCCTTTCAGCGGAGTGATAATGGCTTATCGAGCGTTTTGCACACGAGTCAACTCAATACCTGGCCACCATCCCTGCCATTACGCTCCCTGTCTTCAAAATCATACAACGTAGCACACTGTGATTACTATGTGCCTTTATTGGAGTGCCCTCTGCTGGAGATACCTTATCTGCACATCTACAAGGGCATAGGGAGAACCAGGCATTTTAAATTCCCTCGCTCCTTATCCATTTGGAATAAATGAGTTTCTTAAATGAACGGGAGGGGCGAGTACTTCCAAGATTTAATCAGAATGAATTATTTTGTCATGAGGCAAAATCAAAGCCCGAGAAATGTGCAGCTCTTTCTGTGACACAGAAGGCTTAGAGCATCCCTAACCCTAACCCAGTTTGTCTTCTTCTCTCCAGGGACACCAGTTTATTGGTTTCAGGCCCCCGCTTTTCAGATTTTATCAGTTTTATGTTCTCTCTAGTGGGAAGCTCAACTCCTCGTTCATCTTGAGATAAGAATAGTGTCAGGCCCGCTCTTTGAACGGTCTGGCTCATAATTGCCTTCAGCCGTGAGGATATCTGCCCATTTCCAATTCCTAAACCGGTGGCTTTCAAATCGATGCCGAGAGCACCATGGGACTGTCTGTATGGTGTGTGTGTGTATATGTGTTTCAGTGAGTGTTCCATACTGAATGTGTGTACATGCTAGGATTGTGTGTGTGCCTGCATGTGTGTGTGTGAGTGTGTGTGTGTGTGTGTGTGAAAGAGCCTTTTCTATGTCCTTTCCTAGATAGTATACTTGCCAGTCAGGCATTATGGACACGTGTTCATTATTTATTCCCTCTGTAAAAGCTCTGCATGCTACTTGCTTTGTCAAAGGTTCTGCAGCTAAATAAATCACCAAGCAGTCACAACCCTCGGAACTGACCCACGGTCTGAAACAGACAAAGCTGATTGTTTTATTGGATAACACACAAACCCTCCCTCCCTCCCTTCCTGTCTCTCCATCAGGAACTAGAGTACAGAATGTCTATCGTCCGGTACTGAACCGTGGTGGTGCTGCTGGAACCTATCTTCACCAGATTATCCTCACACGCTAATTCCTTCATGTTTGGAGGAGCATTATGTAGTGCAGTTTATAATGTCACCTATTTTAATTTCCCCCAAATGATAATCCAATCACTGTGATGCCAGACTGCCAGCTGAGGGAGAAACACACACGAAGTGTGTTTACACAGGGTTTACTATCCTGGAGGGGACCAAAATCCCTGTAAGGATAGTAACACAGGAATTAGTTTACCTTGTGGGGACTGCTGGCCATGATGTTTTAGGTTTACAGTGCAAGTTCAGAGTTGAATGTCACAAATCGGGTTAGAATTAGCGGTAAATGTTAACGTTAGGTTGAGGTTATGGGATTAGGGTGTAACGTTCTGAAGAGCAATAATGTTTTAGCTCCACACGAGGATAGAAAAGGGTGAAAGGTGCTGTTGCTCAGTAAATATGTGAATAACATTGCAGAATGGTCCAAATGCAGTAGCTCCTCCTTCACGGGTGTGTGAAACATTCCTACAGTACATTCATGCATCTTGTGTGTGTGTGTGTAAGTGTGTGTGCGCCCGTGTGTGTGTGTGTGTGCGTGTGCGTGTGCGATGTTCCTTCAGAAGATCTCATACGGTCACAGACCCCTAATAACACCCCTGCCACCACGTTTCCAAACCTGAGTCATTTTAATGGACAGCCCCTCGCAATGATATACCAGAATATACCAGCTTCTATCTGGTACTGCACCCACACACACACACACACACACACACACACACACACACACACACACACACACACAATGGTTCTCTGAGGTGGTATAAAGAGTGTAGCAGTAAAACTTCAGGCTTTATGACACCTGTGCTTCGGGGCTATGCACATTATTCTTAGGAAGCTCTAATTATCGTACTTCACTCGGACACATCTTTAATTATTTATCCGTTATACGGCTTTTATAGGTCTTTCAATTAAATACGGCACCTGTATCGCGTGTATGTTTGTGTGTGTGTCTCTGTGTGGTTGCAGGGGTCTACAGATGTGTAATCGACTCTAACAGAGAAAACGGCTCGACGCCCCGCCTGTGCGCTTTGCTTCAATGCCTCCGCAGCAGACAGTGATGCCGGTCCCTCCAGCAACATGAACCACCTGGGGGCTTGAACCAGGTACCCAAGGAACACACCCACAACAGTCACCCATCAGGCACCGAGCTCGAGAGGCTTCTCACCACAGAACCATCCGCCATTTCCAAGCCAACAGAAACGACTCCTTCACGGACTCGGAGCATTTGACGTCACAGCATGAACTGCTTCTAACCAGCGCCGCTAACTGCCTAGCCATTTCCCTTCAGATCGACAACGACACGTCCGCGAGCCACGCGCGCACGCACGCACACGGCACCTGTGTCACTATGACACAGTAGAGATGTTGATAACGGCTCCTCCAATTCACTGCCAGCAGCTGCACCATAAAAGCATTAAGTCCATAAGACAAGAAATGTGGCAATATTTCCACGGCGTTAAATTGTTCCCGACAAGCCACTGATCAGATTAATATACGGTAGGATAGACACTCCTAAAAAATTGCTTTTTAAGTTCATAACTCATACACTGTCACTAGTTGTAAGTATGAGAGTTGACCCCATATAGTTTGTCAGCTGATAAAAGGAATGTCGAGACAAATTGTAATGTTGTCAAGCTCAATGGAAATGACTGTCTCGGAGAAAAATGGGATATTCTGTTGGGTCATCACTATAACCACGCGATGTGAGATATTTCTGTGCTTAAATAAATCATATTACAACCAGCTGAAGTTCATGTCTTGGTTTTAGGGTAACCATGCGTATTCTTTAGGGAATGAAATATGTTAGTTAATTATTTTGTAGCCATTAGCTCAGAGGCTGGTTGGAAAATGATGTAATTAGTGTTTTGAAAAAGAAAATCAATAATTTTTGCACCACTGATTCCCTTGACCACCCTCAACAGCTACTAATCAATGAGCAATATACAGTTGTACATTTCAGCAGGACCTGTACCTCCACGTAGAATGTTTCAACCTAGAATTGTTTGTCAAAGAATACCTATTTGCTAGCCGTAATATAGACGCCATGGTTCTCCATGTTCTGTGTGAGATGTGTTGCAGTGTCATGTAGGGCAGGACTACCCAACCAGCTCCTAAAGAACTAGCATCCAGAAAGTGTGGTCCAACTCTTATTTAAACCATCTGATGCAAACAATTACCTTGAAGAAAAAATAAATGTATCACCACATGGATTACAGGAAGGTAGTTATGAATAGGTGCCTGTTAATCTAGTTATGGACAGGAGTAAAGAACAATGTGCATCTGTATTGAGTCGTGACCCTGTTTGGAATAAATGTTCCACATGTTGTTACAAAATGAAGTGATTTATAGTCATTCACGTGTGAGACCACGCAGAACGTGTCCTGGTCGTTAGCGGACATTCAGTTGGAGCGTTCAGGTAGCCTGGTGATCCAGGGACCCTGCAGGCAACGCCGGCCTGGCTGCTGAGTACGGCCCGTAAAGCCAGGCCAGGTTCGGGGTTCCGGAGACTCCCGATGAGCCTCCTGCTGGGAGAACCCATAAAGTGGACGCATGGCCCCCAACAGTCTCTGCAGCTCTACAAATGCAGGGGAGTTGCATTGAATCTCCATTGATGTTAACAGTCGTGTGGACCCTAGCTGGGCTACCCGACCCGTGCCTGTCGGGACCTGTAAAATGCATCGGATCATGGCTGGATAGGGCCGGTTTATACATCAGTCATTTGGGTAGGGTTAGCCTCAGGTAGGCCTATAAAAAATATCTATTTTTTTATTCACCTATTTAATCTGGGCTGCATCATTCACTAATTATCCTGCTGATGCAGGCAGCCGCCACACTTGACATGAGGTAGGCAAAGCCAACAAAGAAAATACATTTTTAAGCTGAAAATAGTTTTAGTGAGAACGAGACGTGAAGGTTGCTGGAAGGCTAAATTACTTGCAGTGGAAACAGAGGAAGTTAAAAGAAAACTCACAGAGGGAGAGCTGGTAAAAATTGCAAATGAACAGGGAAATGCTGCCATGTGGAAATCATTTGATTGAGCTGTTACCTCTGAAACAAAGATTCCCACGGGCAACGTGAAGTGTCAAGCTTGCCCCCACACGTTTAAAGGTTGACAGCGAGCATAACATTGTTTCTCTCTTCTGCACAACACATACAGGCCAAAGTCAAATCCAAAGTCAGCTCTCTGTCATAAAGATGTCGTCGTTCCACACAGCCGAAGGGAGAGCACTTAAGGTGCTGTTCCCAAACAGCGGATGGCAACATAAATGGATATCAATTAGTATTGCATGGCATCACTGGCCTAATAATATTTTGTCTTCGTTATATGTGAATATTTAGACAATAGGGCACTTCACTTTACCAATAGTAAAGGGACCACTAAATAGACAGCAACTCTCTTACTCATCTAATTCAGTTAGTCTAATTCCAGCCAATAGAGGAGCCCTCCATCTGATTGGACTGCGCCTATGGGTACGGTGCCGGTAGAACAGCAAGGAGAGAGGACACCATCACCACCAATACCACTGGCAGGCCCACGAGTCTCAGCGCTTTGTGGAAGTCAGCACAGAAGCAGGCTGGGGCATCAAGAGGGCAGCAGAGGAGGTGGCAGAGAGGAGAATGACAAGCGAAGGGAGCGCTACGCAGTGGGACAGGGGCACCCAGGCAGCAACTGGGCCGAGTGGCACGCTCTAGAGCCAGAAGAGCTTCAAACGGGATGCAAGAGAGACCTCCTATCGTGGTGGACTGAGGGAAAAAACACCAACCGCGCTAAGATGGTTCAGTAAAAAAATCTTTATTAGATATTATTAATTGACGTGTAATATTACCTTTCAGATATCCAGTGCAAAAGAAGTAAAAAAATAACAACAAAGAAAAGAAGATCATGACAGCTTTAGGATAGGTGGGGGACCTTTGTTCTAGCCACTTGGCGAGGGTCGTGTGCTTCCAGAGTTATTTTCAAGAATGATTTACAGCAATACAAAATGGCCAATGGGTTTACACTCGTAAATGTCGGTTTTCTATCGAAAACTCACCCCACGTGTCAACAACTGACCCAGCGTATGGCCATGTGTGTGTCAGCGGTCTAGACTGGTCAACATGTATCACTGCAGCATCCAATTAGGACGAAACTCATGATCCATCGCACTTGCAGCAGAACATTCGTTACTCTGTTTCCCCTCTGCCTTAGTCAAATGAAGCATAAACATCCCCAAAATGTAGACAGGGACCGATCCATTACGCAATGTCATCCATACCCTGATCCAATGTACAGCATGGGGATATAAAATGGGAGAACGCACTGTGCTATATCTGGAACATGTCTATTACAGCACATAACAACCCACACACTCCAAAGTGTGTATAATGTGTCATTCTGGCCAATGAAATAAATACAGCACAAGAATGACCGAGAGAGAGGGAGAGAGAGAGACAGAGAGAGACAGGGCAAGAAAATAAGAAGATAGATGATGAGATTGTCGAATGCAGTAAAGAGAAGACAGAGGGTGAGAAGAGGGGAAGCTAAAATCCAATAAAGGGAATAAGAATATATCTGATGTTATGGTAGTTCAATAGCTACCTCTTCTTTGTCCAGGAGCAGCATCTGACAATCGGTCAGAACGCAGAACTTGGGGTTCCACATGGTCCTCTCATCGTAGGGGTGAACACATGACATCCAGGGAGCCAGGGAACCTCGCACATCTAGAGAGAGAGAGAGAGAGACAGAGAAAAACAGGGCTGATCAACAAACTGGGTAGCGAGGGAGAATTTGCAAGAAATACAGTGAGGAGGGGGGGAGCAGAAACTACATGGGAAAACTTGTTAATATAGTATGAAGGTCTTTAAAATTTCAGACGTTTTCATGACAGGGAGAAAAGGTTGGACTAAAAACAGAACCGATAACCTGCATGACGGGAAACAACACCAACTCAAACTGAACGTACAAAAATACCAGAAGGCAAATCAGAACTACATTCCAAGTGTTTTTCTTTCATGTAAATGAGGATTGTTTCCACGCCTTGCACAACAAGCACGTCAGTTCAGTCAATACAAAAGCCCTCATACACTTTACTCCTTGATGAGATATCAGACTGAAGGGTAATCGCTGGTGTGCTTTCCGTTGCTTCCCGCCCAATCTAATCTTCAGGATGTCAAATGAGCAATATGATAAATATAAAACTCCTGGCATTGCAGAAGAGCTAAAACCAAAGCACCTGGATTTCAAATGAGTTAAGTATCTGCTGGTTCATGTTAGAATTCAAAGAATCAACCAAACATATATTCCTGTAGTTTAGTTTATAGAGACAGCTGGGATTAAGATTAAAAGGACATTCCACCCTGGGGGATCCTTAGCTGGTTAGTATCATGTTTGACAGAGTGTATTGTAGGACAAGTGAGATCTGAAAATGTACATTATTAAATTTTCCAAAGCTGCTCTCCTGACGACATCCTGGTTGAAATGTGATGTGTTTTCGTCAACTCCACTGGGACACCAGCAAAGCTACAGCCCACATATCATGTACAAAACATCTGTACATGCTGTCCAGTACCGAAGCCTGTGTGTCATTGATTAGGAAAACGGAGAAAGAGAATGGATTTGCTTGTCGTAAGGCAACGGTGAATTAATAAAGTTATTCTACGGGTAAAGGTGTGTTAGTATTATTGTTACCATGGTATTAGTGGGAGGAATGTGAATTTTCTGATGAGATATGTTGTAGTTACTAAGGGGTACATTATGGGACCAAGCAAATTAGTCACAAAAGAACCCTTTTCTGTGTTTGGGTTTAAATACAACAGATAGCAGAGAACATCACATGGGTTTTCAAAGATAACAACTGCAATTTTCATCTTCACATTTTTTTTTCTGTTGTATTCTCCAATTACTATTTTGTTAGGGAATGGTTTTATGAACAGGGGAATAAAAAATGAAATTAGTTAATTTGCTTGTTGATTGTGTTCAGGACATGTTGCTAACATCAGTAGCGTCAGTGTTATTTTTCTGGTTGATGCTAGGCTAGGGGTGAGGTTAGAGGTAGGGTGGTAGGTGGTTCAGATTGGGGTTATAAGCGATCAAAAAATGGTTACATCACCTGTTTGAACATAATCTCCCAAAGGTAAATGTGTTAACATGCAGTGCATGTGTATGCGTGTTTGTTAGTGTGTGTAATGAGTGTATAAAAATATGTGTTTGTAAAAAGAGTGTATATGGGTCATGATGTACTGTAGAGTAGCAGCAGGCCCTATTACTGGGTTGGTTCCATGAGGGATAAAATCACTGCATGAGGTCTTTAACTAGACCACACACACACACAAACACACACAAACACACACACACACACACACAGATATTAGAAAATATGTTCTTGCCAAAGTTAACAACATTGATGAAAACTATCCAAATACCACTCAAACTCCCCCTATGGATACCTCAGAATACACATAATTGAGCTCCCGTTATGGTGCAGTTTTGAAGTTACAACAACCCAATACAGCTGTATCATTGTGGCCAGTTATTCAAGAGTGGGCCAAAAATCCTCCAGTGTCGTATTGCATCAATTGATGCAAAAGAAAACTTCACAAAATTAAAACTTAATTTGTATCCCTTTATGTAACATAAGGTTTTGGTAAAAAAATTCTGACAGCATTTACAGTAGTGTCAAAATATGCAAAATAAAGAGAAAACAAAAAGGGTGAGAAAATACTTTTCAACAGAAGCTAATAAAGACCCAGCAGAAGAACCATCCAAACTGCCGGTACGCCTGCGGCCATGTCACTATTCAGCCTGGTTTTATGGTGGTGTTTTTCATATTCAACTCAATTACAGCAAGGATAGAAATGAGGTTGTCTCTCTCTGGCCTTGGGGAACGTTAGAGAACGCTGTCTTCTTTCTACCTGCATGTGTGTTCCTACCTCATCATCTCCAAGCCTGTCACAGGGGCTCCCTCTGATCACAGAACACTCTTTCTCTGTCTTTTTCCATCTCTCCTTCTCAATCTCCGACTCTCTCCATCTCTCCATCTCTCCATCTCTCACAGATTT
Organism: Esox niger; assembly: GCA_016801105.1. Lineage (NCBI taxonomy): Eukaryota > Metazoa > Chordata > Actinopteri > Esociformes > Esocidae > Esox > Esox niger. Next base: position 69,212 of record JACXGJ010001587.1, on the reverse strand, counting down.
ATGAATAGGAAGGGTTAAATATTCTGCCACTGCGTATTCTCTGTTTAGGGTGTATTCTCTGTTTAGGGTGTATTCTCTGTTGAGGGTGTATTCTGTTGAGGACATATTCTCTGTAAGTTAGTACACCAATTTTCTCAGTTTTAGGTCAATTATTTTCAGTTTGTCAAGTAGCTCTCTTTTTGTTTTGTTATGATTCAGTTGGGTCTAATTGTGTTGCTGTCCTGGGGCTGTTTGTGTTTGTGAACAGAGCAACAAAAACAGATGGCTGAGGGGGCTGTTTTCCAGGTTCATCTCTCTGTTGGTCTCTGCTCCTCTATCGCTCTATCCCTGCACATTTTCATAACATTTCAGTTAAATTACATTTAAAGGACTTTATTGGCATGGGAAACATTTATTTCCAAGACAAGAGGAAAATAAAATAATAAATAATTTAGAAACAAAAGACAGAAACAAAAAAGGCTTTTCGAATGTAATAATATTTGCTTTGTACTGTGTTGTGAGAGTGTGGAAATGATTAAAGAAAAGGAACCACTGGTTGCATTTAAGTATTTTACGTAACAGATATGTGAGTTAATTAACGTTACTGTTACTGTTTCAAATGACTAGTGCGTATGATCGTCGAAAATACAGTCTCTTATGTGGTCAGACATTTCTTATGTGAAGGACGTGAAGTGTTTCCGGCTGGCTCAGCCTGTTCTCTCTTAAACTTCAGGTCTGCCTATTGACTTTTTACATTTTAATTCTGTCATAAGGGTCAAATATTCTGCAACCTCCCGCTCGCCCTCTGTTAAGGTAGCATTCCAATGTTTTCTAGATTAATTTAAAAAAATCTCCAGTGTTGTTCAATATACTGAAGCTCTCCCCTTGCTCTTGTAGTTTGATAAATTGTTAAGTTGACAGGACATATGAAAAACTGTTTAAGAATAATCTAAATAATAAATCATTTATATGCTGTTGGACTGCACCTATGCCCATAACACATTCCTAGATACATTAAGGCCATTTGTATTGCTGTTAAGCATTATGCACGTCTGTTTCTGAACAGCTGTTACTGTCCATATATAGAACAACAATCAATTTATTTAATCAATTAGTAGATTGGAGTTTGGAAGCAAAGCATTTGCTCTAGGTACATTTAACAGTTTGAATTAGATTTTCTCTAAAACCCATAGATTGATTAAGTCACAAAAGAAAAGAAGAACATGAAATTCACAAACATGAAAAAGACAAGATATTACAGAGTAAATGTCTAATTATCACTAACAGAGAATCAATGCATGCCTGGACATGCAAAAAGTCTTGGTTAAAGCATCCGAATGTAAAAGAGCATGAAATAACTGTAATACAGTATGTCTAGGATTATGGTACATCAACATGTGTTCAGGATTCTGATAAGGACATCTATGATTGTAAAGGGAAGAAATCCCTTTTAACCAAAATGACACTGAGTCACCTCCAACCTGAATAGCAATTCTTTACTGTGACCAAATCAACGAAACAAAAGACAGCCACCACTGCACATATGACAGAATGTATGAACAGATTAACAGGAGCACCCATTTGGTCTGATTTCCTATTTGAAGCCATACATTACCATGAAGCATCCTGAAGAGAACTGGGCAGTCCACAAAGTAACATTGAATTTGTGAATACGTTCTCATACTACAATCTCCCATACTGTCCACAGACACCACTTATTCCTGGTTGATATCACTGGCTGACTGTCACCTGGTACATACTCCTGGTTTGCTGTCATCTGGTAAATACCACTGGTTGACTGTCACCTGGTTGATACCCCTGGATGACTGGTACATGGTACTATAGATATCCTTGTCTGATTGTCACATGGCACTGTAGATACAGTACCCCTGGTTGGCTGTCATCTGGTAGATACCCTGGTTGACTGTCACCTGGTTGATACCCATGGCTGACTGTCACCTGGTAGATATCCCTGGTTTACTGTCACCTGGTTGATTCCCCTGAGTTACAGCAGCTCCAGTATCCAGTACAACCATCTCATAACAGACACACACAGGATTTTGAGTGGCATGAAACTCAACAGCCCTATCAGCTTTTATTCAAGTAAGAGTTTCAGACTCTAGTTTCAGGAATCATCTGTAGTTCCAAACTGAATGATCACTTTGTAACCAGAACAAGCTCCAGCCCGGTAATGAGAAGCATACTTCATGTCTTTAAGTTACAGTAGCTTTGGCACCCTTTAATATGTCTGTGTACAGATTAATATGTCCAGGTAAGCATTACATGGTCTTTGCTGCTCCACAATAGGTTTGGCTTCAAGTCCTGCAGTATGAAGTGGAGCAGAAAGAACCGGAACTCAGAGCTTGTTCCAGAAACTGTCCATCATAACCCAGGTCACCAGACCAGTAGGCTGTTCACAATCTATCAGAGCTCAGAGGAAAGCCAGCCTAATACAAAGCACAAATCACAGCAGCGCTGGCTAAGGGACTAGGGAGAGACATAACCATAAAAGGCAGTCCAGTTTAGCCATGCACTAAATCACTACCTGGGCACCTATCAGAAGTCATTGGGCCAGCCGCTACAGACTGGCCTATGTGCTTTTAGGACAATGTGCTGATGTGGTAAAACGTTAACACTGATCAAAGGATCCCTACTGCCTTAGTGGAGTACATACAGTGATATTACTGAGTAAGGATGCATACAGTATCACCAGGAGATGTGATATTTGTGTGCAGAGCTGTGACCGTATAGTGGATCTCTGTCGCAGTCGTCAGGGTTAATGTGACGATCAGCTTACCCATTAATTATGCTCTTATATAAAAAAAATATTTTAATCTCCCACAAGGCAACAGTTTTAATTTACTCAACACTGTATAATGACGGAACTGCTGACTACAGATTGTGTAAACTGACATAATATAATTTTCTATAAAATGCCTGAGTGCACAAACACACACACAAACACATACAAATGCACAAAAACACACACACAAAAACACACACATGCACAAACACACACTCTAACACCATAAAGCACTTTTGCAGAAGAAGTCTTGAAAAAAATCCTGAATTTTGGCAGATCTGAAATTGATTTCCTATAGCTGGTGCGATTCTCTGTGACTCAAATCTGATGTCAGTGTTACAACACACTGAAGCAGATGGGAGGGTTGTTTGGCTGCGTGGTTTACGAGATGTCTTGTTTGCATAGGTCATAAACCAGGTATGTACCCTGTCATCTGATCACACATATCATTTATGGTCAAATTACAAGTCTCTGATAAACATTGAAATGTAATATCCTGTCAGGGTCTGGGTAGGGAGAGAGAGATGAGAGAATATAAAAGTGAACATTCCAAATAAATGTAAATTGAAATGATATTGCAAATTAAAATACTTCCAGAGTAATGTATCGAAACACATTTACAAATGTACAGTGATTGAATATATGTACGGGATTAGTCAAATTGACCTGTATCTATTTGCGTAGTAATGATAGTACATATAAGTAACATGATAATCTCTAAGCTAATTCAGTTTATTTTTCGTGTCTTTTTATCTAGCTGATTGACTAGTAACAACAGCAGTGTTCACCAGTTCAGCTCTGATCTGGGAAAAAGGCTATTTGGGTATTTTCAAAGCTCCCTAGGAATCAATCTATTGACTGAGGAGCAGAGAAGATGTTGAGGGTATACTGACTGTTAGAAGGAGTATCACAAGCTATAGATAACAATATGTATCCATGAGTCATTGTGTATCTACCTGATTCAGTATACAGGGATCAGACTGAACTCAACAGACTGTGAAAACACAGCAGCTCTTTCTCAATTTAACATCATCTCCTATAGGAGGCTCTAGGCTGCCCTATCTCAGCACCACACAGAAATAACAAGATGCATCATTCTGAGAAGAAAATGACAGGAACACTTCCACAAATTCAATCAAATCCTTGTGTATTCTCTAGCCACAGAGAAGGAAAAGAAAACACGACTGAAATTGGATAAATAATTTTGTTGACAAAAGCAAGCCAAATAATGTGCGTTTAATCACACCTCTCCATCCGTAATCTGACCACATCAAACAGCTGATTACAATGTGACCAGGCCAAGACAGAAAACATATCAGACCAATGCCACGTGAGAGAGGAACATGAACACACAGAGATACAGACTAAGGTGGAAGGAAAGACCAAAAAACAGGACAAAGGGAAAGAAAGAAGAGCAAGAAATAGTCGTATATATTTTGTATAAATCAACAAACACATATGTCCATTAAAATAGCATCTAATTGATCAGAAATACAGTGTAGACATTGTTACTGTTGAAAATTACTGTTGCAGCTGGCAATGGCCAATTTTTTATGGAATCTACGAAGACACACAGAGGCCCATTATAAGCAACCCTCACTGTGTTCCTGTCACAGTTGTGAGGCAGGACACTACAACGATTCCAGCCTAACGGTCATTCCAGTCCTTGTTTTTGTTTCCTTGCTTGTCAGTGTCATGTCCTTATTTGGAGTTCTTATCCTTGTTAGTTAATTAGTCTGTGTCATTCACCTGTGTTTGTTTTCACCTGTTCTGTGTTGTCTCGTTAGTCCTTGTATATATTTCTGTTGTCGGTTTAGTTCTTTGTTGGTTTATGTTTATTTTTGGATATTGTTCATTTGTGCGCCGGGTCAGTTGATATATGTACCTGTTATTGGTCATCTCCATTTGGACCACACTTAAAGGTATGCCTAAAACAAATTACAATATTGTGGAAAAGTTCATTTTTTTCCTGTAAGAGAAATCATAAAGTGACACCTAAATATATTCTGGATTCATTACACAAAATAAAAATCAAGCCTTTTTTGTTTCAATCTTGATGATTATGGCTTACAGCTCATGGAAATAAAAAATCCAGTATCTCAAAATATTAGAAGAAAGAATTTACAATACAGAAATGTTGACATGAGAAGAGCTCTAATGAGTTAATAAACTCAACCACAATTATGGGGAAGACTGCTGACTTCTCAGTTGTCCAGAAGACTCTCATTGACACGCTCCAAGAGGAGGGTAAGCCATAAAAGGTCATGGCTGAAAGGGCTGGCTGTTTGCAGTGTGCTGTATCAAAGCATATTCATGGAAAGTAGACTGAAAGGGAAAAGTGTGGTAGGAAAATGACCACAGCCTTCAGAGGATTGTCAAGCAAAGCCGATTCAAGAACTTGGGGGAGCTTCCTTGTGTCAAGCCACTCCTGAAACAGAGACAACATCAGAAGTGTCTTACATGGGTGAAGGAGACAAAGAACTGGACCGTTGCTCAGTGGTCCAAAGTCCTCTCTTCAGATAAATATAGAATTTCATTTGGAAATCAAGGTCCCAGAGTCTGGAGGAAGAGTGGAGAGGCACAGAATCCAAGTTTCTTGGAGGCCAGTGTTGAAGTTTCCACAGTCAGTGATGATTTGTGGGCCATGTCATCTGCTGGTGTTGGTCCACTGTGTTTTATCAAGTCCAGAGTCAATGCAGCCATTTACCAGAAGGTTTTATGTTACTGAAAAATGTGATGATATTCATTTGATATTAATTTTGGTTTATTTGTGCAAAGCTTTTGATGTGCCCATATTTGTCTCTAACCCAACAGACTGAAAAGAGTGTTTGTTCTTGGTTCGTGGTGATTACTGGTGACTTGAGTGTGGTGGGTCGGGAACACAGAGTGGCAGAACATGTGTTCAGGATGCTTCAGTGAACTATGAGTTATACCAAGGCAACAAAAAACAACACAGTCATGTTTCAGTAACCAGGGAATAATACCAATATGATTCATTCATATTACGTTCTGGCAATTCAAAAGGCGAATAGCTCCCAAAAAAGAATTTGCGTATCCGACACATTTTGTGTTAAATGTAAGTCTTCCAAATCACAGCCTTAAATGGTTGGATACATCACGGTCTTGGCTCCATTCGTTATAATCAACCCCGTAATGAGTGTATAGATATTCACAGATGTAGACTATATTATTCTTTTACAGCCTCCCTCTCCATATAGGTCCCACCCTGTGTATAAATCAACAGTCCGTGGCAGATTAATGGACACTCAACCAGAGATATTGTATCTCTCTGTTCTCGGACGCTGCCACGCTGTCTTGGGTTCAATCGCCCTCAGACAGTGTGGTCTAGATATTATCATACAGTCAAATGAGTAGCAGAGATGTAGCAGTAAAATGAGAAGCAGCAGAAGTTCCTCCATAATCCGTTAGCAGGCCTTGGTCAGCCTTGGTGACAGTTATTAGCAAGGGGATTTTATTTTTTTATCCCCGGATTAAGATTACAGTCTCTGATGGAAAGTAATACTTCAAATACTATTACTTGAAAGATGTGTATGTTCAGGAACCAATCAGCAGGCATTATACAACCGTGAAAACATTCAGACGGTTAAGTAACTCAAGAGAGAGTTCAAACTGTCCCAGATGGGATAAAATGGGGAAGACACCATTCTTCACAGAGCAGTTTATTCACTTGCTGTTTTGTGATTTCTGTTAGTGTTGAATACAGACACATAAAAGCCTAGTTTTACTGTTCCTATCTATAATGTATATGACCAACTACAGAGCATAACTAAGCCCTATTCAGTTCAAGTACACAAATTACCTTTTTTGATATTTTAAAGATATTTTATTTTGATGTAAATGGCACAATCGTTGCACAAACTATTTAGCACTGGTTTTATCATATGACCAGAAATTCTCTGAACTGCTGAATTTTAGCAACGGCTAAATTACAGGGATTTTGCTTTCCCAAGTGGACGATATCGCTTGCCATGGGGTGGATGTAACATAATACTGTATATACATAAATGTAGGATACTATTTACTATGATATACTAAAGGCACATTTCACCATAGCAAAACTACTTAATGTACTAATTCAACAACAATCTAGAATGAGCCATTAAAAATGTTTTCTCTGTAAATGTCAATAACTAAACTACCACATTTTAGAAATTCCAGAATTAATAGTGAGTGCAGATACTGCGTCCCTACAAAAGGAGCAATCAGAGAATATGTTCATTTTTAGACTTTTTAAATCAAGTTATTTTTCAAACACCAACATTGATCATTCCCAGGTTGTAGTAATTACAAGCAAATACAGAAAACTGCTCTCTCAAGCTTTGTTTGCTTGTTTCCAGTACCAAAAAGTAATTACAACAGCTCTCACTGATAAACGTTTGTGTTTATGTTGCTTTAACCATGCCAACAAACAAAACTATTAACAAACCGTTATACCGTAAATTTTTTCCATGGATGATTTACCTTTGACAAGTATATTTGTGTTTTCTTAACTTTCCACTAAATCTGATCATTCTTAGAACAACTTCTAAGAATTTTTATAAGGACACCAAAAGTTGTTCAAGCGTTTTCAAACGTTAGCCACAATAACCATTTGCTAGTCTCTCAAAACTGAATTTGCTTAAGCATACGTTTCAATAACCAATATTCTAATTAATAGGCGTTTTAAGTAGCCATATCAAAGACAGTAGGCTATAACTTCACATTATATCCCACTACATTTGGCTAAAACAAACAATAGCACACTTTACCAGTAGAAATACACATGTATGCTTCCTCAACTTTTCACTATATCTCATAGCTAACTGATTCAGTTTGAATATGTCAAGCTTAGACTTTCAAATCCTCTTTGTTAGCCTACTCTGGTTCGAACGGGATCTGTAAAAATATAATCATGTAAGATCACTTCAGAAAAACGATGAATCCAAAATCAATCATGATGAGAAGCTTAAAGTTAGGTATTCATCTGCCAAACATAAAAAAAGACATTTTGCTAGATGCCCTAGATGTAGCCTTTCAGATAATGAAAAATTGTTAACACCTTGTAAATGTATCAATTTGTCTATTGATCAGAACATCACTGAAATATGTCCAATTCATCTATCATACAAGGACAGCTCAAACTACTCTTATTTTTCACCTAATATGCACTGTGATTTACTGAATTCCTGCATTCCTTCAGGCCAATTATGTGTTAATCAAATCTCACTGCCCTAGTAATCTCTCAAACATAATTCACACCAATTTAGGTCCACCCCACCCATGATAAAGTGCTCCTTTAAGTTACATTGGGTGCCATTATGTAAGAATTTGCAAAACATATGTTTAAATTTTGCTAAAATGTATGATATATTACACCTACCGTTTTTTTGGATAGGCTTGTGGAAGAGTTAATCACATTTCTTTCTCATGCAGACAGGCCGCTTTTTTCACCGCAAAATAATGCTGGGTGAAAAAAAGTTGTGAAAAACAATTGTTTCACTTTTACTTAAGATCTTTCATTGCCATTTTTGACGTTACCATCACAACATTCTACATATTACACTGTTAATGTGGCCTCTCGTCTACTTTCACAGTTTCCCCATCTTTTACATGTACTCTGGGTTTCTCCCTGAAACCAAAGTGACTCCATTCTTTTTAGACAAAACCAGATTGGAAACCAGATACAGAAACATATTTTAGTCGTTGATCTCGTCGCCCATCAGTTGTGTGGATGAAAGGCGGGTGGAATGCTTACTTAAATAAAATGGAATTAAAAAGTAGACTAATTCCAGCCACCAGGATGCATCCCTCTGTCACTGAAAACAGTGTGAAGTCTGTTTCTCAAAACAGCCCCATTGGCCTGTTCTGCTCGCTGTCTATAGCAGCAGGGATAGGCAAAGAGACTGCCATGGTGACCGGGTAGGGAGGGCGCTTTGATGGACACACACAAGCAGGAAACCAAAATTCACTGGCGCATTATCTGAATTTCTTGCTAAACTCCCTTACCATTATAAGTCTTCTGTTACAACTTGCTAAATCCAGCAGCAAAGTCTGTTGTCAACACTGAATGTAGCAGTGTATCCACGGTGAGAAATGCAAGCAATTACTTTGGCAGTCATGTTTTATTGTGAAATTCGAGCCACCTCAGTGGCTGGAATTATCCCTGTTGCCTTCTAAACATTATCCCTGTTGCCTTCTAAACATTTCAACCACCCCCTTAAAAGGAATATTTATAAACAAATTCCACTACCAACAATTTTTCATCTGAAATTATATCTTACATGTGGGTGATCTGGTGGGCCAACACTGAAATTGGACAAAAACTTAGCCTTTGATAAGTCATGCACGTACATGCATGCGCACACACACACACACACACACACACACACACACGCATGCACACGCTTATGCACACACAGAAACACAAAGTAGTCTTGTCAGTGTACTCCATAATCAGCAGTAACAAACAGAACCCAAACCACGCCAGTCTGACAACCCAGAGTGAAAGTGGTCCAAGACCTCTCTTCTGTAAGTAGGTCAGAACAATGCAGCAGAAGTAGTCTATCAGAAGTTCTTAGTTGTCTCTCTCCATCTGCATAGTTTATCTGTACTGGTCCAACATCTGAGCTCTGCATGATGCCCTTTTCTCATACCTTAATACCACACTGAGTCTCCTCCTGGACCATGTTACTGACACATGTTCTACTACGTCCACTCACTTCACACAGAAACAGGGAAGAACATGACTAAAATAGAGACACTCAGGGACAGAGAGACTGAGACAGCAGAATGAAGCGCAGAGAGAGGACATCTGATAGCAGAAAGACAACCGTAAACAAACCACGAAATAACAGTGCGAAGCGAGGGAATAAGAGAAAGAAATGGAAACAGAGAAAAGCAGAAACAGACTGAAACGGAGGGTATCAAAGAAAAAAGAAAAACAGCGAGAAACTAAGGAAAACAGAGATGAACAGGGGAAAACAGAGAAACAGGAAAAAACTGACGGAAACAGTAAAACTGAGGAACAGGGAGAGAGACATTAAAATAGGGAAAATACAAAACAAATCATCTATACCTGACAGGGAGTCAGAAGACATGCTTTCCTGTCTCTGCATCTCTTGCTTTCCTTCAGCTCCTTTGTGAGTAACTGTGAGAGACTGAGTGTGAGCCAGAGAGCACGCCTGAGAGAGTGTGTATGCGTTTGATGACGGGGTCCGCGTAGCCCAGTGAGAGAGAGAGAGAGAGAGAGAGAGAGAGAGAGAGAGAGAGAGAGAGAGAGAGAGAGAGAGCAGTAGAGAATGAAAGAGTGAGCGACAGATGGAGAGCTGAGAGCAAGGTTTTACGACTGCACACTGGCTGCAGCCTAACGCACGCACACACACACACACACACACACACACACACACACACACACACACACACACACACACACACGCAAAGACCCAACACCCAAACACCCAGCACACGCATACAAATGCAACCAACGCGCACCGACCGAACACACGTGAACAAACGTGAAGCCCGAGCATGGAGAAAGGTGGCGGAAGCCAGCGGAGGGGAGAGGAAGAAAACGATCCCCTCTGCAGCACGTGTGCACACTCAGACGCTGGTCCATTACTCTCCTTCTCCGCATAACCTTGCAGTGTCTGCTGAATGCTAAGCAACTCTACGCAGCAGCCTGCGTGCACTTCACGTGTGTGTGTGTGTGTGTGTGTGTGTGTGTGTGTGTGTGTGTAGACCTATGTGAGAAACTGTGTGCAGCAGCCTCTGACTTAAGGAACTTTTCCACCGAGCGTGTGTGTGTGTGTTTATTTCCTATGCATACTCACGGAACTCATTTCTGTTAGTGTGTCTTTGCCTTTCTACTGTGCTGGTTCACTATTCCAACAGCTACTGAAATGTTTATTGCTCTCCTCATTCGGAAATGCCATCGGATCAGGCTCCAGTCCACCTCATCTCTTCCAGTCTGGCATATTGTGAAACATTGTGGACGGCCTGCACCTCCGACCCTTAGATATTCTTAAGGACCTGGTCCAACCAGGTCCAGTCCACTGAGCTACAGGCTGATCAGAACCATGCAATTTTTAACCACTGAGCTAAAAAGAGAGGAAACAATAGGAGGTTTGAAGCCCTGAGCTACAGGCTGATGAGGACCATGCAAATCTGAATCACTGAGCCAACGACCAATCAGAACCACGCAAGTCTGAACCAATGAATCAACCACCAATCACAGGAGCATATTACATTTCCTTAACTAGACGGCATCCAAATGAATGAAGAAAGATGAAAAACACACTAACATGAAATGTGAAAAATACATAGCCAGTAGCTTCTGTGTTTATGATTAATATAGCTGTGATTAGCGAACAGAATTAGTGATTAGTGAGAGTGAGGGCTCAGAGTAAATGTCAGCCCAATCATGAAGTATGAGGTTGCTTTAATCCACTCCTGCTGTTTGGTAATGTGTTTACAAAATCGCAGGAAGTTTGGGAACATTTTCTCATTTCAATCAACTTGAGCGTAAAAAAATCTGATTTTAAAAGACAACAGTTCCTGCTTCTCAGCTGATATGTAAGTCAGTGGTATCTATGATGTCCCATAAACTGGGTTCCCATTAACAACACATTCAGTACATATACTCGGCTGTTCCTTCCATCCCATTAATAAGACATTCAGTACATATACTCGGCTGTTCCTTCCATCCCATTAACAAGACATTCAGTACATATACTCGGCTGTTCCTTCCATCTCATTAACAACACATTCAATACATATACTCGGCTGTTCCTTCCATCCTATTAAAAATGCATTCAGTACATATACTCAGCTGTTCCTTCCATCCCATTAACAACACATTCAGTACATATACTCGGCTGTTCCTTCCATCCCATTAACAACACATTTAGTACATATACTAAGCTGTTCCTTCCATCCCATTAACAACACATTCACTACATATACTCGGCTGTTCCTTCCATCCCATTAACAACACATTTAGTACATATACTCGGCTGTTCCTTCCGTCTCATTAACAACACATTCAGTACATATACTCGGCTGTTCCTTCAGTCTCATTAACAGTGGAATCACTGAGCCCTTTCAGTGATGCCATCTTCATTGTCATCATCATAGTCATCACTGTAACAATGAACATTACACATTGAAACAAACGTATCCATCTAACAGACAACTCCTCTTTATACATGGGTGTATTATAACACCAATATTTTCTGATGTACAGATAGAAGGCACCAGTTTCCACAGAAACTCTGACTCTGGCACTGATAGCGGCCAATCTGGCTCATAAGGGCAGATGATAATTTGGTGCCTCCATACGCTGCCTTCTGATCCTATAGTTGGCACCACCTCTCGGTTGAGTTGGACAGATCTTCAATGTAAATACAGAGACAAGCCTGGATAGCATTCAACTGTCCAATGTGTTGACTGCAAGCATTACTGTAAGCTACAGTACAGTGTGTGCGTGTGTGCGTGTGTGCGTTTGTGCGTGCGTGCAATGGATAAGAGATCGATCAGAGCCCTGTTGATAATGGATGTCTGTAGTTCTTCCACTCACTGTATTATTGAGAGAGAGAGTGAGAAAGTGAGAGAGCGAGGAAAGGAAGAGAGGAAAGGAAGAGAGGAAAGGAAGAGAGACACATGAGGACAGGTGTTGTATACATTAGTCTGACACCTTTTACAGAGTGGATTGGAAGACGGATTTACGGTATAATTCAACGACAGTTGCTCTTACACGCCTTGAATTGGGTAACTATGCAAAGAGGGCCTATATCAATGTTGTTTACGGAATGAACATAAAAAGCCTATGCTAAAAACCTTGCAGGAAGTGAAAGGAAACAGTTTGGAGATGATAGTAAAATGGTTAGACCAAAGTTGTTCACCTCACACAAGAATAAAGCCAGAGATTACACTGTTTTTTATGTACATTTGTTTGAATAATGAAAATGTGTTTATAAGAAAATCTGAAAGTTGTTCTAAATGTGTGTGTGTGGGGGGATTATTCACCATGTTACAGCATCACTCTGGAGTCTCCATGACCAAACACCTCTGCAAATTAATAAAGGTTTATGCACTTTGATCACTCCCCTAAAAGTAGTTAACTTTCATGTGTTTTTTAGCTCTTCAAGAAGCATATTGAAGAAATTGAGCAGACAGGCTTGTGTTGGTTTCGTGTTCAACACAGCCCTGCATTCTACCGTTGTTGTTTATGCGATCTCAAAACAGCACACCATAAACCGCAATCTGGGTCAGGTGGGCACAGTTGCCAAGCTTGTTCTATTGCCAACCCGTTATAATATATTCATTTACAGTGTAAGGCTTTCAGATGTCCGAGGAACAGATCGTAATTCCTGTGCGAGTAGAATGGATATCCTTCACAATATGACAAACACAGAACAACCAGGGGATTTACACCATGGCGTCTTGTAACTGTACAGTATATCAAACAGGGTATAGAAATGTTTTCCCTTTATATGACATAACGTTTACGTTACAGAAAGGTGAAGTGCACATTTGGAGTTACAGTTGTTTGGCATGGTGGCACAGCATCAGCAAATGGCTGTATGTTACCTCAATGTCTCCTCATCTTTCAAAATACAAAAAAACTCTTAATTCCAAGCATAACCATTTGATAAGACAATGCTGGAGTTGTGCAATTAGCGGGAGGGACGTGGGCATAAACCTTCTAACTGTGTACAGTACTCACGTTCAAGATGTCTGTCAGTGGAACCCATGCTGCATGCTGACAGACAGATTCTGTTACAGGGGGGCCACTGCTTTCGCAAGTAGGTGCTTCTCATATTGGGGTGTGATTATAATGGGTTTACTACAGAGTTTGACGTACTATGCTTCTGTTGTAAACGCATTACATTTGTGGCATCTAGCAGACATTCTAGGGTGACTTTAACATTTTGCCCGCTGTGGGAATTGAACCCACAACCCTGGCATTGCTACTGAGATGCTCTTACCAACTTAGCTGCATGGGACCCGAAAGCATGGTGTGGGTTTTCATGTTTAATCTTGTGATATATATACAGAGAAGCAGAGAATGTGGACAGCTTATTTGTCTGTTACATGGACTGTTAAAGGCCTAAACCGACAAGCCACTTAAGCATCAAACAAATGATGTCTCAAAAGCCTTGGTTATCAGTGCAGTACTGATATTCAGGACCTCGGGCCTTGTTCACAAGCTGACAATGTGTGTCCTTGTATGTCAAGCGCTCTACACCTAGTGGTGTTCTGGTCTGTGTCAGTGTCTGGGACAGTGGGTAACAAGTTACCTTTTCATGTCAGTGGTCCTCAACAGCTTTGCAGTGAGGTGAATGTGGTGTTACTGTATCTGTACCACTAGGTTTCCTTACATATAGAAACCTTCAATATATTATCCCTTTTTTAATTATTCATTTCATTTGAGCGCTCAAAGCCTTTTGTGTGTGTGTGTGTGTGTTTACAGTGAGTATGTCTCTGTGTGTGTGTGGGTCTGTGTTTACAGTGTGTATGTCTCTGTGTGTGTGTGGGTCTTTCTTTACAGTGTGTATGTCTCTGTGTGTGTGTGTGTGTGTGTGTGTGTCTGTGTTTACAGTGAATATGTCTCTGTGTGTGTGTGTGTCTGTGTTTACAGTGAATATGTCTCTGTGTGTGTGTGTGTGTGTCTGTGTTTACAGTGAATATGTTTCTGTGTGTGTGGGTCTGTGTTTACTGTGTGTATGTCTGTGTGTGTGTTTACACTGAGTATGTCTCTGTGTGTGTGTGGGTCTGTGTTTACAGTGTGTAGGTCTCTGTGTGTGTGGGTCTGGGTTTATTGTGTGTATGTCTCTGTGTGTGTGTGTGTGGGTCTGTGTTTATTGTGTGTATGTCTCTCTGTGTGTGTGTGTGTGCGGGTGTGTTTGTTCATGTGCCCCGATCCTGTGTTTGTCTGTTGACAGTTGGGCTGACGGCTCCAAATGGTCCTTTATTAAACAGCAGTTGTCATCACTCCATCTCCTTCCATCTGTCCCTCCTTTGCACCCAACTGCATGCAGGCCATTCCAGGCCACAAAGCCTTAGCGAGGCGTCGGGCTACTTGACGCTCATAACGTTGATGTTTGCTCCTTTTAGCAGGTTTTCTGGCGTGGGTGTGTTGTAGTCAAGATAATGTGTGTGAAATGCCTGGTGTCAGGGTTCAGTCCACAGGGGCTTTATATCTCTTAGTCTGCGGGGAAGCAATGTTGCTGCTGTCAAAACAGAAAACACAGAGTGAGAGAAAGAAAAGGTAGAGAGGGAAGAGGAGAAATATTTAAAAGTGGCAGCGGTAGAACGGGAGAGACAAGGAGAGGAATGAGTGAAGTGTGAGTCACAAACAAATTACTGTAACAGAAAAACCATTGACTCCAGCACCTACAGTGGGCAATAGACAACAATGATTTTCATAATTCCTATGGTAAATGTTCAACTCATCAGTATGCTGTCCTGTCACATGACATTATTGCTTTGCAATCAATTGTGATTACTTTTGATAATTTTTGTGTACTTCCTGTCTTTGTATTGGTTGTTTCATCACCGTAATACTGGGCTCAACTGTAAAAGAGACCTGGTGCCACGTTTCCACTGGTGCTTTACCCTGGCACCAGGGTCACACCAGAGATTTATGCTGATGTTGGCTCCAGACTTTCCTGTTTCCACTATACATTTGGTACTAAGGACTTAAGGAGAGGCCCAGGTGGGGAAGGAGGAGTCAACTATCAACGCAATTTAGGTTTCTGGTTACAAAAAATAAAAGGCGATATCTTTCTGGTAGTAAAATGAAATAAACAATAACAACATGCTCGGTTTGTTTACAATACAGCATTTAAGCTTGAGCAATAAAACTAATTTCTTCCTCAAACTCCTGCCACCGGCTTCTTAACCTACACTCATATTGCCCACCTATCATACACTTATAACTTATCACAGTATCCATGATCTCATTGTTAGATCGTATGGAAATCATTACGAGAAGCCTAAAGCAAACAATGCACTTTGTCAGTCAAATAGAACAACATGCCGCGTCACACGTCAATCTGCAAACCCTGCCCCAAGTCCTAAAGTCTGACGTTTGGCACAGAGTGAGAGCCGGGCAACTCGGCCGTGGCCTAGTGGCCGACTGGCCTTGGCCCATATTAGATGACACAGAAGAAAGTCTGGACATTAGCGTAAAACACCAGTTTGGCACCAATGGAAAAGTGTCAGTTTGAGTCCCCTGAATAAATCAGTTAAAGTACGTTAAATATAAAATATAATATACTGACCTGTAAATCTGTTAATGTTCATATGAACTGTAAAATAATGTTCCGTTGTATGAGTTCCTACCCTAAATGCTCACTATAACTAGTCATAACATTATGACCACAGACAGAGGAAGTGAGTAACACTGATAATCTCATTATCATGGCACCTGTCAGTGGGTGGGATGTATTATGATGCAAGTGAAAAATATGTCCTCAAAGATGATGTGTTAAAACCAGGAACAATGGGCCAAATTTGACAAGGGCAAACTGTGATGGCTAGACGACGAAGTCAGAGCGTCCCCAAAACCGCAGCCCGTGTGGAGGGTTCCCAGTCAGCAGTGGTCAGTTCCTATTAAAAGTGGTCCAAGGAAGGAAAAGCCGTAAACAGGCAAAATGGTCATGGGCAGCTGAGGCTCATTAATACAGCGAAGGATGGCCTGTGTGGTCCGATCCAACAGATGAACTACTGTAGCTCAAATTGCTGATCAAGTTCATGCTGGAACTGATAGAAAGATATCAGTTCATTGCAGTTTGTTGCGTATGGGGCTGCATTGCCACAGTCCAGTCAGGGTGCCCATGGTGACCCCTGTCCACTGACGAAAGTGCCTACAATGGGCACATGAGAAGTAGAACTGGACCACAGAGCAATGGAAAGTGGCCTGGTCTGATGATTCCAATCTTTTTTTTATTTTACATCACATGGATGGCTGGGTGCATCTGTGTCACTTATCTGGAGAACACATGGCATGAGGATGCACTATGGGAAGAAGGCAAACTGTTGGAGTTTGTGATGCTTTGGGCAAAGTTCTGCTGGGAAACCTTGGGTCCTGCCATTCATGTGGCTGTTATTTTGACACGTACCATCTACCTGAGCATTGTTGCAGACCATATGAACCCTTTCATCGCAATGGTATTCCCTGATGGCATTGGCCTCTTTCAGCTGGATAATACGCTCTGCCAGAAAGCAAAAATGGTTCGGGAATGGTTTGAGGAACACAAGGTGGGGCCTAAAAAAATCCCCAGATTTCAATCCAATCGAGCATCTGTGGGATGTACTGGACCAACAGGTCCGGTCCATGGAGGCCCCACCTCACAACTTACAGGACTTGAAGGATCTGCTGCTAATGTCTTGGTGCCAGATGCCACAGGACACCTTCAGAGGTCTAATACCGACAGGGCAGGGCTGTTTAGGTGGCATAAGGGGGACCTACACAATATTAGGCAGGTGGTCATAATGTTATGGCTGATCAGCGTATACACCAAGTGAATGTCAGTGTAAATGTACTAAGGTGATTCTGGTTCTGACAAGAGATTGTCAAAATGCATGTGTGTGTTTGTGTGTTTATGAAAGAGATAGTGTGTGTGTGTGTGTGTGTCTACATGCATACAGTGTGAGTGTGTGTGTGTGTGTGTGTGTGTGTACATGGTGTGTGAGATTTAGACACACGACTGACCTGATGATCCCCTTGGTAACTGGTATCTCCCAGCATTTTATTTTGGCCAGGATAGAAGAATGGAAACAGAATCTAGTATCTCTAAATCCTTTATCTGACTGTTGTATACACTGGTGCAATATTGACCCGATGCAGTACAAATACAAATAAAACTGTTTTATATCCATATAGGGCTGTGTAAATCTAATGATGTTATTGTGCTGTATAGATGTAATTTTCTTAGTGTTTTTTTTTGCTCTGCATCATACAATTCTGTCACATATGGGACCCGTGTTACCCTCAAATTTTCTAAAGATTACGCCCATCGGAAGTTAATATATAAAGGTGCTTGGATCAGTTCATTCTTAGAATGTTGCTGTCTGGGACAGTTTGAATCTGTATAATTTCATATCCTCTTACTTACATTTTTTATTTAGCACTGTTAAGTAAACTGATTCGCAGCAATATGCAAGGCAGCATATGCCACATCGCTGCAGAGAAACGGACATCCCTCCTGGTTAGATAACTTCCAGACCATATCTACACTATCTAAGCTTGCCAAGGTGATTCACCAGGTTCACAGGATATTTCAAATGTCCAGCAAAAGGATTTTATCAAAATGTCTGTTTATTTCCAAGTTTGGATTCAAGATCAATGCATAGTGCTACCTCAGCTCCCAACAAGGTGATTAGCGATGTTCATGAAGAACAGGACAAAAACCAGCACTGCAGAAATAAGGTATTCATGTCATAGCAGTGCTAGCATTACGGGGGTGACATAACTCTTGACAGCTTCTCAAAGGGCGTCCTTCAAGGCTACATTTTGAGACCTTTCTACACAGCTTGTTCATAAGGTTGGTAGGAATGTGAACTCATACTCCATTTGTATGCTGATGACACCACTGTATATATCTGTACCTCTATAATTTACCTGGCCTTTTAGGATTTGCAAATGGCTTTTCATGACATTCAGAAACATCTCATCCATCTGAAGCTTGTGCTAAATACCAAAACCAAATACCATATTTTTCCCCCTAAATCAAAGCAGACAAGTGGATTCATCTGCTGATTTCTTAAATGGACAGCAGATTGAATGGGTATCGTCATATTGTTTGTTCCTGCGCATCTGGTTACATTATACTCAATATTTTAAACAGCACATTGAAATCTTGCCAAAGAAACTGAAGTTGGAACTAGGTTTTTATTTTAGGAACATATCTAAAATAAAACATTATGCAAGGTACATTTCTATCTGTGTTTAAATATCCTTCACAGGTACAAAAGAATGAAAGGGAAACAGAAAGGAAACAGAATGTATTATAAATGTATCATATGATATACTGGTAATGGACCATACTGAACAGATATACGACAATAACTGACATCAACTGACATTGAGCCCACAAACACTGGTGGCGAGCTGAGGACAAACTGGAACTACTGTATCTCTAATGTGAAGAATATCAAAAAAGCTGGGGTTGGAAAATGGTACTGTACACATCCAAAGGGATCTAAACTGATCTCTCAAAACAAGTCAATAACTTATACCCTATATGATATGAGCAATTTCATACTTATTACCCAAACAGTCTTAGAGACAGAGAGAGTGGGGTGGGAGTGCAAACAGGTGTCTGGCAACACATACAACCTGATAAGACAATATCCAAAGGCAAACACACACACACACACACACACACACACACACACACACACACACACACACACACAGCGAGAAGCCAATCTCATAGACTTCTTTTAGGCCTGATTCCACTCAGCTGGAGACAGGTCTGGATCAATGCTGTGTGTGTGTGTGTGTGTGTGTGTGTGAGAGACATAGAGGACTGTCCTTAAACTTGATCAGCATTTCTGACCACATATTTCTACTCATGAGACATCCAGATAGAGGGAGCTGAGGGCCACCAAGGAAAGTTATCATAATGTTAATTCAATGTCTTTCAAAAAAACACACCTGATCCCCACATTGACAATCAACACATGGAGGTGTTTTTGGCAGAGAGAGGCAGCAGTCCTGCTTGATATGAGGTCATCAGACAAACCAAACAAAAGAGAGAGTTTCTGAAGGTAAGCAGTGGATAAGTGTGCTTTATTAGAGAAGTTACTGGGTCTGTAGAGAAGGCCAAGGTGCTAATTGTCAAACCCAGCAACACAGTTAATCAATGACATTTGGTGGAGGACAAATTCATTAGGGGGGGTAATGGCAATACACATTAATTTCAGAGGTCTTGATTGGCTGACTCGGAGGGTTGTAAAAGACCAGGCCGCACAGCTGCACATAATGAGCTCAGTGATCTGAAGGTTATGGGATTTCTCTTCACAAAGAAATATAGAGATTAGATCTGTAGCAAGGGTGTGCATCTTTCTTTCTCTCTCTCTCTCCCTCCCTCTCTCTGTGTTTGTGTGTGTGTACATGTGTGTTTCTGTGTCCCCAAACTGTGGTTAAATTACATTTTTCCTGTCCCCATTTTGAAAAAGGATTTGTTTAACTGAACTGACTTTGGTTTAGGGTTAGGTATTCAGGCATACATTAGGTCAAGTTAAGGCATACATTTTACATTGTTGAGGTTAGCGATAGGTTGAGGTTAGGGTTATTAAAAATATAATTGTTTAAGGCTAATCAACTTTGGTATCATCATTAATAGCTAAGTAAATGAGTGTGTGTGTGTGTGTCTGCTTGGGTGTTTCATATCTCTACCACTGGGCATTCAGCCAAATAAGTTCTGCTGCTGAACTGTTATTTTTCTGACAGATATCAAGGTCAGAAGAACTCTATACAACACCAGTTACAGATTGTAGCTCCTCAAATCAATGGGTTTTCTGAAAATGCATCTGCGATGTTGCTAACTTTACTGTCACCATCACCCTCCATTACTAGGCGAGCTGTCAAAGCGCTGAGGCATGGTGGGAGGGAGTTAGCGACAGAATGTTTTCTGTCAGGTCTGCTGTCAGACATCAACAGTATCAAATCAGACCAGACACGCGGTGCTCTGCTGTTAAGAGTTATACTGCCATTTCAGTTCAGCTTCAGATGGACATCAATCACACCGTTTTAGATAGGCATAACTATCTGTTTAGCTCGCTTCTGGAGAGTAATTTGCCTTGAAGATCAAACACGGACACTGAGGCTCATGTCAATAAAACAGCTACTGATTGGTTCAATCAGAAATGAGAAATCTGAGACAGTTACAATGAATCACTCAAATTCTAAGATTGGAATATCTACTGCATGTTATACATTTCTCCAAAGGAGTGGATATTCTGGCAGCACATGTAAGACAGTCAGATCCTTGAGGATGCAGGAAAACTGAAATACAAACAGACACACACAGACACACACAGACACACACAGACACACACAGACACACTGGCAAAGCATTAGAGAGGGATATGTCCTTAAGAGAGTGATATTTCAAATCTAATGTGCTAGTTTCTGTAGAAAAGCTAAACTGAACTTGAGAAAATGAAATGAAAAGCGAGGATAGGTGAGAGGCAATGAGAAGCAGAGAGAGAAAACGCTGAGGGAGTGAGGCAGAAGGCGCGAAGTGACTGATTCTCTGACTCCTTATCCAGCAACAACTGTGTGTGTTTCCACTAAACTATATAAATGATATAAAATCTTCCACAACTGCGATTAACTAATAAGAATCATAAAATAGCTACTCCATGTTCTTCTAGAACTATCTGAGCCTGGCACTGGATAGCTAGCATGTCCTCGGTCAGCTCACAGCTTTATCAACACTGTTAGCAAAGGAGTCATTACACTACCAGACAGAGGAAAAGAGGAAGACAATCTCTTGACCGGACCTTTACGAGGAGAACACAGAAGTTGGGACTTTGATGAGGGAAAGGGAATTAACTGCAGAAGAACCACGTCTTCAATGTCAGTCCTCATAATAGGTTTCTCAACTGGGGCTATCGGTTACCGTGGCACCTAGTGGCAGGCTTGGCAGCTAACTCTTGTAAACCTACCCTTTATTATTTTGTTTTAAGTGTGTTTCCTGTGCATTATTTATATGTTCTTTTGTTTTTTGATAGCTAATCAAATATTTAATAGAAATATTTAGATATTTAATCGATATGGTTATCAGTTAGTTAACATTTTGACAACTTCACCAATCATCTAGCTATTCTATTGTTAATTGTTTTGATTTGATTTGAAGAAAAAAAGAGTCCTGATCTTCATTGCAAGATCTAGAGCTTCATCTCATTGTCAATGTCTCCTTTCTCCTGGTTAAAGACTGGTACAAATCGCCAGAAATGGAAGTTATACGAATTCATTACACAGGAGTTCCCTAAGAAGTTCTGAAAGGATTAAAACAACCTTGTGTATGAAAGCCCAATTCAATTTGGGATCGTATGGAATATATGCAGACAGCAAGGACAACTTGGGGGTAGGAGACACAAAACCAAACTACATTCCATTGTTCGCACTCTCAATCAGTCGTACTAAATTGATTGATGAACGACACCGGTCAAGTTGGATGGATGCTCCTCATGTACATGGAAACACTGCAATACACACACTAAGCAATGAAAAAACAGGTCGTGTGTGACAGTACATTGAGACCTCTACAAAAAGCAGATGTAGCTTCCATTCCATTAAAGCTCCTTTTCCATCTAAAGCTCCCTTGCCTATAAGCATGGGACTATTTAATGTTCAGTCTCTCACTAATAAATGCCTCCTACTACATTACCACATTGCGGACAAGAACATTCAACAATTTGCAGGTCAATGATGTCGGTTTGTTTTATCACAAAGTTGTTGAATTAACATTCCAAGCGTTGCACGCATTTTCTAATCTGGAAAAACATCAAGCCAGCTGGTCAGGTGACTGCTTGAACCTGTTTCCTACAGCTCTTTCATTGGTGGAAGAAGCTGTGTAGTTCAACCATCAATCCCTTAGTAGCGGGCTGGAAAACCATGCACCTCTTACAACATGGGATGTCACTTTCTCACGCTCAGGTCCCTGGTTTACTCCAGAACTGAGAAACATGAAAACAACTGGATGTGTCTCAGTAAATCGGGGCTCTTTGTGTACAGACAGGCCTATCAAGAGAACCAAAAGGCCTATTTTAATGCCATAATAGAGGCATGGCGGAAGCTCTGCAAACTGATCAGTAGATATTGTGAGAACACAAAGCACCTGTTCTCCATAATCCATCTTTTGAAAAAAACTAGAACCAGTCCCTTGTCATGCTAACTGAAGAGAAGTGTGACAGCTTCATGGACTAATTTAAAACTAAGGTCAGCAACGTCCGGTCTCTCATCTTCAGCTCTACTCTGTCTCATCCAAATGCAGGTCATCCAATGCCACCTCAAACTCTGCCCAGTTTCCTTGAAGTAACTCAGGGAGATAATGAGAAAAGTTTCTCAATAATGAATACCTCTTCCAGTACCTTGGATCCTATTCCAATAGCTCAAATCATGCATCCCTGCACTTTACCCTCTGATAACCCAGATTACTAACCACTCCCTCCAATCTGGATGTGTTCCACATGTATTTAAGACCACCATCATCATCAGCCCCCTGCTGACAAAGCCCACCCTGGACCCAGGTGCGCTGGCCAGTTTCAGGCCGGTCTGCACCCTCCCGTTCCTCTCCAAGGTGTTGGAAAAAGGGGTTGCTATAAAGCTTCAGGACCATCTCAAACAGAACAGCTCATTTGAGAAGGCCCAGTCAGGTTTCCAGCAGGCCCACAGCACTGAAACGCCCTACTGACGGCAGCTGATGCAGGCTCCTTGTCTTCTCATCCTCCTTGACTTAAGTGCTGCCTTTGACACCATCGACCACCTCATCCTGCTATAGTGTCTCTGGGACACCACTGGATTGTCTGGACAAGCCCTGAGCTGGTTCCACGCGTGTCAGACAGGACTGAATGTGTCTAGGCCCCAGACCCATCATGCCACCTGCAGTGTCACGGTTCTGTTCTTGATACTCCCTCTCGGTACCCCCTCTCGGTACCCCCTCTCGGTACTCCCTCTCGGTCCTATCATCACTCAGCATGGGATCATATCCCACTCCTATGCAGATGGTATGCATAAACATTTGACGTGTGTGCCCATCTAAATACTTGCCTTGAGGAGATATGGACTTTGGTTAGGCAAAACTCCCTTCAACTGAACAGGAGCAAGACAGACGCCTTACTTGACAGCACCACCTACCAGGTCCAGCACTCCCCAATAACACACCTCAAAATGGCAGGACAAATTAACCCTTTCTTTCCGTCAGTCTCCAATCTGGGTGTACGGTTTGACATTTCCCAGATTTTGACAGCCACATCAAAAACCTGTGTAAAATGTATTACTTCAAAAACATAGCCAAACTCAGTCCCTCGCTTTCTCGGGCTGATGCAGAGAAGTTTGCCCACACCTTTATCTCCTCAAGGCTGGACTACTGCAATTCCCTCTGCATCTAGGTCTCTGGCAGATCAATTCATCCAATACATGTCAATGCATCCAAAACAACCTTCCCAGAGGACTGTTGAGACTACGGAAACATAACCATATCACCCCCATCCTGGCATCTTTGCACAGGCTTCCCGTCTCATCACGGATAGAATCGAAAACCCTCTGACTGACCTACACGTTTATTCACAGCAGTGCCCCTTTTTATCTCAAGGAACTAGTGTCCCTCCATAACCCCAACCACAGCCTCAGGTCAAGTGATTGCCTGCTCCTCCACGTCCCCAGAACCAAACTCTGCTCCTTGGGGATCAGACTTTTATCTGGACTGCTCCTAGCCTCTGGAACGCCTTCCCAAACCAGCTGAAGTCACCACAGACTCAGGGCTCATTTAAAACAGGCCAGAAGACTTCTTTTATATAGGAATCCTTTATGTTGATAATTTTGCTTTGCTTGTCCTTATATTTTTCTTTTCTTTTCTGTTTTTCTTTCTGTCGTATATTTATTTAATGCACTTAGAGATTATTCTAAATAATGAAAAGCGTTCTACAAATGTAATAAATCATCAGTCAATCATCACTATTACTGTAAAATAGCACTGCTTCATAAAAGACGAATTTGCATATTGGCTTGCAGAACAACAACACGATTTAGACAACAAATAATAACATTTGTATCACATGTTAATAGTGGTCCATGCAGTTGCATGGCCCATTTTTTTTAATCTGAAACTGATAGTGCATGTTACTAATGCATATCTTTTGTGCAAACTCACTGTCACAATACACACACATACATTTAAGTATTGCAAAACAACAAAAAAGTGGACCAAAATAGGAAAAGGGGTGAAGCTTCACCATGCAAAACTAGTTAATGTGTACATTTGATAGATAAACTATGATACGCAGATTAACTCTTTGTATACCAATTTGCTTACCTGAAACACTCATCCAACCTTGATAATTGGAAGACAAGGTGGTGTTGTTCTCTGCAATATCGCTTCTAAAATCCATGATGAAAACTATTTACCGCAACTAATTCTTCTTAACAAAACTTGCTTGTAATCCGCTATCCGCTCCTCGCATGGTTGTTTCGTTATACCGCGAGCTCTGGTTCCGGACTGCGGAGCGTGTTATCACCGACGGATTGTAGGCTAGCTTCACAGCATAAGCACCAGATTTCACATCACAGCGGACCTGAGCATCATGCGCTTGCAAATGGTTATTGGCTTGGAGAAAACAAAGAAATAATCGTTGGTTATCAAGAAGTAGACAGACCTCCGATTCTGGCGCGTTAAGGACATTGGTTGTCCCAGGTGAGTTTATTGTGAAAATAAAGCGTTCATTTTGCCCCTGATTTGGTTATCGGCCAAGACAAATGGAACCAACCATAAATTCATACACTGACAGAACTGTTTGAGACTGGAATTTGTTTACGTTTGCACTGTTGGCAAACATTAAAACATGGTATCCTATACACATTCTTATTGGTACACATGTTGGCTAAAACCTCATGCTAAAATTCATGTGCTGATATGCACTGGGCTTTTAAAGGCTCCAGCCCAACAAACAACATTCAACAGGTCTGTCTGTATGATTTGGTAAAACTAGTTTCAGTGTCACAAAGTTAGAGAGGCCCAGGACAGCAGAAACACTCTAACCCTGAGCGACACGCAGCCTGCACTGTCCAGTCAGCGATATCGGGAGAATGCTTCAATGCACGGAGCTGTGCTGTGATCCCTCCCTGACAGATATTAAAATAGTTGTGGTATTCTGTCAGGACTGCAGGTAAGGATCCAAGCGCGGACTAGGGAGGAGTAGGGAAGTGACAGACAGCGTGGTCGGGGACGGGCAGTCAGGCGTCTCAAGTATCCATAGCAAAGGCACAGGCGAGCAGCAGACAGGAGTATTCGGGGACGGGCGGTAGGTCAGTAGACGAGCGGGCGGCAGTAGTACAGTCAGGGAGCAGGCAGAATAGTCGGGGACAGGCAGGAGATCGGAACTCGGGCAGCGCTTGTAAGGTGTGCGATGTGGCATGCGACCATAAACCATTGATCCGTCGGGGAAGCGGTGACAGGGAGGTGTACAAATACGGTTGGTGATGAGGTGAGTGGGAACAGGTGTGTGAACAGGTGCGCGCTTGCAGCTCAAGGACGCGAGCGCGGGTCTCTGCGTGCTCGCGGAGGCGGGGGCGTGACAATATTAACTATGCCTGTCCAACTAGGCTACTGGCCTATCTCGGTGCCAGACGGAAAATGCAGGTAGTAACCTGTTAGATGTGAAAAACCAAACGGGATGCACTGATTGTCTGTTAATTGTCAATGTCCACGACTTTCTCCGATATATCATTCACACGTCATTCTGTTCATTGCAGTCATGGGATTGACGTTAATCAGCAGGCTAAGTTGAGTGATCACTTTTTGTGTTAATAGAACTGTGATGTTTCTTTCATCGTAACATAGAGAGTTGAAGACAGCTTCAAATAAAAATAACTGAAGGCTGTCAGGCTTCCTGCAATTCCTTTGGATTTCCTCATTCTGCACGTGGATTTTAAGCGCTCAGCTGATTCATTTTGATCCTCTTTTTATTAACATATTCAGCGGGGGTGCTCTAACGGCCACGGATTGGGGCATGTTTTAATTATCGTGCTTGATAGTTTGCTCCCTGAAGAGAATTTAATCACAAAGACAAATAACACTGAGCCATATGTCGAACAGTTTTATTACTGTCCACTAAATCTGTCTCTGAGATATGAGCTTAGAACTGGGCCTACCTATCATCTGGCTTGTCTGTTTCTGTCTGCCTATCTGTTTGTCTCTCCTTCTGTCTGTTTCTGTCTGTCTCTGCCTGTCTCTGTCCATCAGTTTCTGTCAGCCTCTGTCTGTCTCTCTCTGTCTGCCACTGTCTGTCTGTCTGTCTGTCTTTCTCTAGGTAGGTCTGTCTGTCAGTCTGTCTGTCTCTGTTTGACTATCTCTGTCTGTCTGTCTGCCTGTCTGTCTCTGTCTAAATCTCTGTCTGTCAGTCTATCTGTCTGTCTCCGTCTGTCTGTGTCTGCCTGCCTGTTGGTCATCACTGAAAAATAATGGTGAACACAGAATATGCAATCCTTGAATGTATGCCTTGATCAGTGTAAATGTTCATCAGTATTCAGTCCTTCAGATTTATAGCCCCCGGTAAGCATGATCCATCAGCAACATGTCACTACAATACGCTAACGTAAGGTTATGTGATTTAGTTTCATGGGAGCACAACTCACAAATGAATACTGATTACATTTGCAGTACATCATAGCTGTGCATTAATCAGGTCATTCATCCAATGATGACAAGGACAAAATGTGCCAACCAAATCAAACTATATTCACTACATACTACAGCCATGCTGTCTACTCTATTCACTACATAGTACAGCCATGTTTCTACTCTATTCACTGCATAGTATAGCCATGTTGTCTACTCTACTCTATTCATTACATAGCACACCCATGTTGTCTGCTCTATTCACCATACAGTAGACCCATGTTGTCTACTCTATTCACCATACAGTAGACCCATGTTGTCTACTCTATTCACCATACAGTAGACCCATGTTGTTTACTATATTCACAATACAGTAGACCCATGTTGTCTAATCTATTCACCATACAGTAGACCCATGTTGTCTACTCTATTCATTATGTTGTGCACTTGTCATCAACTTCCCCTGGTGTACAGTAGGTAGGGAGATTCTTGTTGAATAATTTTTTACCAACACAACACTATGTCTGAATAAGGTGACATGCATGAGAAAGCCAAAGCTTGGGAACAGGTGGGTACAATATGCTATGCAATTGTATGATTATGATGCACAGAATGTACCCGAGTTAAGTATATCCTGCAATAACAGTTCCCTCTAGTGGTATTGCAACATTACTGCAGCAACTACTTGGGCTGACCATTAAAAACATTTCAGTCAATATTTTTTTCCCCAATATATCCCTCAGTCAGTCAGGACTAGTGCTTACTACCCTTTCCGCTGACCTGTGGTGTAGTGTGGATTAGGTTTAAATCCAGGGGAACAAAACCTTGCTTATCCATGTCTGTTTTCCTTTGTGAGTCCTTGATGCTGAAAATATTTTTGCAATGTGGATTTAACCCCCATTCTAACTTCATCAAGGTAAACAAGTATTTGGAGAAGTTTAACAGTGTGTGTGTGTGTAAAGCAGAAGTTGGTCACAACAGCAAATCGAACCTTGTGGCCGTTTTAATATTTAATGTTACCCAAATGTCTGGCAGTGTCCAGACCTCGGGTCTGTCTAGAACTTGAACAGCTGGACCTTTATTCCCTGTACCCGAGGGAACATGTTCAATGTGAGAACACAACTTCCTCTCAAGACCTAACAACCTGGGATCACTGACTGAAGCTGTATAATCACAAGACAGACTGGTCAGCTCCAAATCCTAATTTTTCATATAAGGGAAATACAATTTAATAATATGCACAGGGTATATGAATATCAACTGAACAGCCCATCCTTTAATTCCAAATGCTATGTGGTTGTATTTTGTGTCACCCCAAAAAAAAGGGAATGTTTGTTTCTGTCATCATATCGTCATGTGTTATGTTGCAACAAAAACCTTCACTTGAAACAAGAACCTGAAATTCAGCTCAATCTCCATTCATTTTCTACACACTAAAACAATAAACAATGGTGCATGTCAGCTTGAAACATATTGCAATTAATTACAATAAACCAAAAAAGAATTGGAGGTTTTTAATGCAATAAAAATAAATATACTCTAATGTAATTAAATACAACCCAAATCAACCGAGAACATTATTATTATTATTATTTGAAATCTAATTGGTCTCGTATTGGTCGAATGCTTTTCTTTAGAGAGTACTTCTCTAAAAGACAGTTCATTTTTTTTGCTTTCATTTAGCATGAACCACTCCAAACCAGAAGTTAAGTAAAGTACTGTAAAGTGCGTCTATCATTATTGGCATATCCGTTGACGAGTTCCTGACAGCCTTATTCATACAACCTGTAAAAAAGCCCTTGTTGTAACTATATGGGCAATAAAAACTACCTGGATGAAGAAGAAAATATGAATGCCCTTATCCCTTACAGCCGTGTCAGCTCCAGACCACATGTGGCTGCCGAGCTGAATTAGCTAAAACAGCTACCACTGGATGTCACTCGTGCTCTATGATTGGTGTTTCTGTATCAGTAGAGCCAACTAATTCAGCATGTTTGCCATGTAATTCAACACGTTCAGTTGGTTAGAGTTTAGGTACTTGGCCAAGTCACTGGTACTGTCCAGCGGTTGTCCAATCAAAGTTGAACATTAGATAAATGGCCTGAGATATTCTGACCACCTGCTGTCTGCCCTAATGCGGTTTGAAGACTCTTATAGTTAGACCTGGGGCTATACCAACACTTTCAACACTGACAGATTGTCTACAAATGTTACAGAGGTCATGTCAAGCTTGGAAGATTCATGGCAGCGATACAGATCCGTGTAACAAATACTGTTACACAGTTAGAATAAAATATATTTGCAATCTCAATGTCTTAGTGGGAGCAACACAGTTATAATCCGTGGATTGAAAGTTCAAAAGGACAAGCTTGAACTTTAAACCCCTCCCTTCAATCCCAATGTCATGGTTCCCAGCCAATTCCTGTGGCTTCAAGCGTCCGTTCACCAACTGATTAGACATTCACGACCAATGAGATCAAAAACCATTGGCATTGCATTCGCTGATTTGGTCAATCGTCAGGAATGGCCTCGTCCATCCACTTCATATAGGGCAGACTCCCACTCTCCACTGGAAAGGTAAGCACCTCTGGGGTCTCATAGGGATGGACAGATCTATGGTGGAGAACAGAAACAACACAGATGTACTGTAGACGTTGTCCAAGAGTCACTACAGCCTTGCTGAGCCGTCGGCCAAGACCCAGAAATCCCACCCGACATGGAATCGTTTGAGATCACTTCCAGGAGGACCAAATGTAACTTACTTGACATAGTCTGTAAGCCTCTGGATCTTTGAGGTCCTTGTCTTCACCAACTGTAATGCAGAAAAGTCCCTGTTATCACTCAGGTAAATTGGCTACAACTCACAGTGTAAGACCAAATGATCTGCCAAAAGCATATCTCTATCAAATAACGTCACCATCAAAATTTCTGTTGATTCTTGAAGCTCCTCTCTCCAGTAATACCTGTGGGACAAAATAACTAGTAAACTATACATGTAAACTACCGATACACTAAAAAAGTAGCAAACACTAATACGGTAATAACGATAAATGTTATGAAACATTTATAGTATTAATACAAATCAGTTTCTATGTATGTATTACCCATTCAGTTGCTGCTAGTAGTTTCATTGTTCTAGGAATACATTTTCCCTTTCATAAATCACCTATATAAGCATTTCATTTCAAGCACATATTTCTGGGGTAATGGCTGGGCCACAAACGATATTAGCAAAATCCCAGAAGTTAGTGGTCTGATTGGGTCTATGATTTTCAGTCACTCCCAACTCAAGTAAACAGGATACTTATGTTTATTAATAGTTTTATCCAACTGTCTCCACTAAAATGTTATTGTCAAGTCAAAAAGACACACACTTCGACATATGTGGCCAACATCCTGTTTTCATACAGTGACATAATTCCTCATTGGTCTGCTAGGGGTGTATGTGTTTGGCTGCTTCTGGTCTAGTGACTGTTGCTGTGTAATACAATACTAATAAATATGTGCATTCCTGCATACAGTATTGACATAAGGTAACAAAGCTACATGATAACCAGCTACTCAACAAGGTGATACTGTATGTAGACCTTTCGGAGACATACCTTTGGGAAACAAAGCATTAGAGACCTGCCCCTTAACCCGCTACTTACAAAGTAATATATTAATCAGTTTAAAAAGCTGAGTTAAGTGGGGCGCTTCAAATCTGACGCCGTTCAGAAGCTGTAAAAAGTTAATAAGGGATATTTAGCGATTAAAATGTATTTTGTTCAGTTTTTTCCAAGTTTCAATTTCCATTTACTTTGACAAGAATTCCGTGTGGTTTAGCACAACCATTTGTCTTCTGGCTGTCACCTTTCTTGTGTAAGAAAGGCATACATTTTTTACTGAACCAGAGACAACTGTTTAGAACACAGGACCACCTGACCCACTCCCCTCCCCCGCACAGCCAATGAGGACTGGCCACCCCACAAAATCTGTCTTCACTCTATGTTTCTTCCTAGCTTCTGGCTCTAGTAAGATGTTTTATTATCCCCTGTGCATCATGACTTGTTGTTGGCTGCTCTTTGGGCTTTCTGGGCTTAGTGTCTGTATAAGAAGTTTTTGAAAACTGCTGATGTAAACTGCTTTATAAAAAAATAAATGATTTAATTTTTTTAATTTAAATTAAAGTGTTTATTTTACATACAACTCTAATAAATCCTATACATTGTTTGTTTGACAAATTGCAGGTGCCAATGAAAACAATAAATCACAAGACCCTGGCAACTGATGATTACACCTGCAGAATTCCCTAAACCTTTATGTAGTGTAATTGATTGTCAGTGATAGGTTTAATGTGTTCAGAGGTCATTTTGTATATATATTCTTTACAGTATTTATGTTGTTCTGTGTAATTGCCTTGCAATTGTGAATATTTTATGAAATCAAACTCTGTACATAATGTTGAAAAAAGTATTTCAGGCTTTTGAGAGAAACTCATCTCGTAAATACCAATTACCTTATGCATTTCTGGTCATATTACCAACATCGCCAGAGTACTCGGCATTTTTTAAATGTGAAAACTTTGCTCCTCACATAAACACCACCTTCAATGTAAATCTAGCTCTGCCTCCTTGCCTCCTTGCCCAACTGGTTTGGGAGTGACAAACAGAAGTGTTCTTCGATGCACATGACGCCAAGCGGTTCTGCTTCTCATCTCACTGCTGGTATTGCTGGTAAGCATTCATAGAAACCTACACGTTCGGAGTGGGCATTCTCAACCGGACTTACCCGCCATACAGAGTTGCCATAGTGAGACGAGGCCTCTCTTTCCGACATCCTACCCGTCCACTCGGGATGATAATGAACCAGCCCTTGAGACCCAACTACACTGTTGGTGTGCTGCAACCAAACGTTTAGCACCTGGCCACTCGAGTGCAGATGTGCTGAGGTGGTTTCTGAGACCACTGCGTTATCAGGATGTGGAGTCAAAACAGCAGCTGTGTTTTCACTTCAGTTTTTCATGTGACCTTGGCATCCTGCATGTTAAAGGTGTTTTGTTTTTGTACATACTGTACCAGGACCATACATCAGTTACCATGTGAAAGATGCAAATGCTTGAAAGACATTGCAAGTGTAAACTGCAATGTAATAAATGCCATATTTACATGCTGCATATTTTCTTTTATTTCTATACCGCATATTTGTCTACTTACATTGTATAGGTCCTGGGGAGAACATTGATAGATGCTGCCATCCTTCTCTCCATAATGGCTCTGTTGAAATGCAATGCAAATCATTAACGGTGCTTATTTTCACGTTTCATGAGTAACACAATGCAATAATACTTCTCATTTTGGGAAATTATTCAGTTAGTCGAATGTCACCAGACATGTTATGTACAGTTCTCTTATCAGCCGATATTGTTGACACTATCTGTGTTTCACTTCGCCCTGCGGGGCCTTTGGTTGTGTTTACTGAACATGATTAGTATAGGAGGTCTGCTCACTGAGTTCTCTGGAGACATACGCTCTGCTTCTGCATGGGAGATGTCTCCCTGTGGCAGCAGATTGACCAAGATACTTCCTTTTCTGTTAATCAACTTTAGGCATCACAAATGAAAAACTGCTGTTTCACAGATACAGTGAATATCAAGAGGCTACAAATGTTTATATATTATTATTTGTCTGAGAAATTACAAATTTGTATTAAAATATTGTTGGTTATAATAAGTTTTTGAAGATGAAAAATTGTCTGACTTTACTTTTCTTGGCTTTACGTAAAGAAAAGCTGCCTTTTCAATGAGGGTGTGTAGAGACAGGGAGATTTGCAGAGAAGTATCAGGTTGAACTAGTGGTTAGCGTTTGAACACTAGATCAGATGGCAAAGGTAATTATCTGTCATTTTGTTCTTGAGGAAATAAGTTAATCTGAATTGCTCCCATGTTTTTATACTAATAAGGTAAAATCATGGTTAAAAATGTCGATGTCAACAGTCTGTAAGGAAACTGATTATGTGGCAAGAGTTTTTTTTTTAATCACAATTGACCTGTACAGCCCGACATCTGGAAGAGACATTTTGGCACATTGAGCGAACATGTTTTGCAGGGGGGAAGGCTGTCTGGTGACTGACGGACAGCAAATCTGCAGTATGCGTATTGATTTTGTTTGGCAGAGCCATTAACGCAGCAACAGTGATGTAAATATAAAACGCCCTTAGAAGAGAGGGAATACAGCAGCAGTATTTTACAGAGGTTTTTTGCTAACTTGACAAACCGGCCTTAAACATCCTGGTTTTGCCAGACAGTAATCTGGCCCAACTAAAGCTCTATTTCACCAGAGACTTAGCACCGGCGCTACACCGGTTCAGAGAAGAAAGGTTCCAACACTATGAACAAGTCCTCAATATCCGCATTGTAAAAGAAAATGTCCTCAGCACCACGACTTTAAAGCGTAAGGATGGAAGGGGGGGAGAACATGCACATTTTGCCAGAGGAGTGTGGTTCATTTGAAAGGTACTCTTGTGTTCCCTCCAAGTAGGGCCATTGCAAAGACAAAACATCTAATCTACATGCACTACGCGGCGAGAGAGGAAGCCCTCCGTCTGCAGCCAAGTCCATGATACAACTGTTCTCCAAACTTACTGATAGTAAAATCTGAAGAAAAAAAGACAGTGTGAGTTTTTGTTAATGTACTGAATATATTGATCTTGCCCACATTTCTACATGCATTTCATTAATCAAGTGATAAGAATGCATGCTCAAATTATTGATCTTAACTCTTGGTGTAAATACTGCCTGAAGCATAATAAATAAATACATAGAAAACCTCTCAGATGCACACACCCACACCCACATACACACACACACAAGTCAGTGGAGGCTGGGGAGTGATTTATTTCTTAAATTAAACAATTTGTTTTTGGGCGGATGGTTTAGCAATTTGGAATTGAAATGAAACAGACAATATGGGTTACATTTTGCAGAAAATCAGCTTTTGTGGTTGATTTGATCCATATAAGATGAGCTGGCACATTTGATACACAATCCTATCATTGTAGGTTCCCAAAAGTATTAGGCAGGTGTATTTGGTTGCATGGTTAGTGCATTCAGAAGAGAGCGGCCTGTCTAGTGTTGATTCTAGGCTGTGCATTGACATTTAGAGTCAGTTGCTGGTGTCTGAAAACACGAGGACCAAAGCAAGTCAGGCTTCATAAGGCAAATTTTGTACATCTGAATAAACTGATCAGACACACAGCTGGGCCATTATCAACTATATGCAAAACTAGAAAGATAAAAATCACTCGTGAGCTCAGCTATGGCAAACAACCTGGTTGATCTAGGAGGACCTACACTACAGTTCAAAAGTATGGGGTAACTTAGAAATCTCCTAGTTTTTGAAAGACTGCAATTTTATCCCATTAAAATAACATCAAACTGTTTAGAAATACAATGTTAAAGTTGTAAATGAGTATTGTAACTGGAAACGGATTACTTCAATGGAATAAATCTACATAGGCATCAAGAAGCCCTTCATCAGACATCAGCAGGGGTCTAATGGCATGTTGTTTTTGCTAATCCAAGTTAATCATTTCAAAAGGCTATGTGATAATTAGAAAACCCTTTTGCAATTATGTTAGTACAATTGAAACGTGTTGTGCTGATTAAAGTGGGCCAAAACTAGCCTTCTTTAAACTTGTTGATCATCAACAGCATCAGCAATTATGGGTTTAATCACAGGCTCAAAATGGCCAGAAACAAAGAACTTCCTCTGAAACTTGTCAGTCTATTTTTGATCTCAGAAATGACGTCTATTCCATGCAAGAAACTGTCAAGAAAGGTACTAATCCTTTCACAGAACAGCGCAACCTGGCTTTAACTAGAATAGGAAAAGGAGTGTGAGGCCTTGGTGCACAACTGGGCAAGAAGACAAATATATTTGAATGTCACGTCTGAGAAACAGATACTTCACAGGTCCTCAACTGGAAGCTTCAATTAATAGTACCCTCAAAATACCAGTCTCAACGTCAACAGTGAGGAGGCAACTCTGGGATGTTCCAATCTTCCCCTGTCCAGTATCTGTGTTCTTCTGCCCATCTTTATCTCTTCTTTATATTGGCCAGTCTGAGATATGGCTTTTTCTTTGCGATTTGGCCTGGAAGGCCAGCATCCCGGAGTCAGCGTATTTTAAATATATAACCTTTTTCCGAAAAGCACCATAAGAAGTACTGATTGAGGAACACACAGAGTTTGAGGATGTTCTAAATTAACTGGCAGAGAATAAAAATTCTGGTCCTCTGAAGCAGGCGACATCAGGATAGTGGGTTCAACTCCCAAGACCACCTATGCATTTAAAATAATTGCATAGGTGGTTGGTAAGCTGTGCAAAATGCAAATAAAAACAAAATCCAACAGTGCAAATCCTTTCTCCCTATATATAATTGAAAAAAATACAAAAGACCACATATCAAATGTTGAAACTGAGAAATTGTTTGGGAAAAAAAAAGCCCATTTTATATTTGATGCCAGGAACTCATTTGGGAACTGTGAAGGAACTTCACTATTTGCCTGCACAGTCTTTCACAGAGTTGTGAACCCATCTTTGTCATTACTTCTGAATGACTCATCTTCTCTGGGATGCAATACCCAATGATGTTACTGACCTGTTGCCAATGAACATAATTAGTTGTGAGATGTTACACCAGGTTCTTTTAAGCATTACACAAGTTTTCCAGTCTTTAGTTCTCCAGTCCCAGCTTTTTTAAATGTGGTGCTGGAATCAAAGTGGGCATATACTTCTCAAGAAACAATAGCATTTCTTAGTTTCAACATTTGGTATGTTGTCTTTGTACTCGTTTCTATTAAAAACAGGGCTTAAATGATTTGCACATCATTGTATTTTGTTTTTCTTCACATTTTACAATTTTTTGGAAACAGGATTGTATTACTACAACATGGACAGGCACTTAACCTCTTTCCATATGTTATTTTTGGATGCAGACTGTTTATGCACTGGGTAACTTTTACAGAAGGTACAGTAAGTACAGGGTCCTGTATTTTAATGTTGGAGAGAATGTGCTTCTGGAGGTGCTCTTTCTCCAAGTTGGAAAGTTGATATAACCAGATCAGCTTCAGAGTTGTAGGGAAATTATTCTTCTATCTCCTTGATCAGGATGGTCTCACCTAGACTTTGCTGGGCTTGCACTGTAAAAGCTGGTTTGTCGGACAGACCATTCCAAAGTTACAGTGCCTTCAGAAGGTACCTCTTTTTCAACATCGTTGTGCTACAGCCTAAATAAAAAATATAGTTTTTTATAAACCAAATCTATGCACAATATCAAAGAAGCATTTTGTTTCCTGAACATTTGACTAATCAAATTACTGAAATGTTTTGAGCAAATAAGTATGAACCCATGTTGTTATACTAAGCCTAAATATATTCAGGAGCAAACAATTTCCTTAACAAGTCACATAAGTAGCATGGACTCCCTCTGCATGCAATAACAGGGACAAACAAGACGTTTCATTTTTCATTTGGGATGCTGGTGGTTATTTCAACACAGACTATACTGTGTCTTTTGATGATTTGAATGATATCTTCACATTCCATGTGTGTCTGTATCTGCAGGTTTGCATAGAAGGAAGCAGAAATTCAGGAGCAAGTGATTTTGCTTTGCATTATACTGTAATCTGGATCACATGTATAATTTATTGTAAATATTAAATGGAAGTCATGGATCTACAATGACCTCAGTCAGACCATCAAGGAAGTGTTATGTTGCTTACCGTAAATAATGACTTGCGTCAGCCAATCATCAAGTCCTTATTTAAAAACATGTTATGTGACCAATATTTGTCTCACCACCTTAAATGGAGAGATCAAGTTCGGCTCATCATCTCTGCCTTTCACGCGTCATTGCAGACCATGTTTTAGGTCAGGGATATATTTACTTGCATCAAGCTACTCACAGTAATCAGCCACCCAAGGGTGCAGGAGCCATTGGGCCTCTTAGGTTTGCCATGTCTTTCTCCCTTGCAGGTTCTCCTGCCCCATACGTCCGTGTGCACCAGCAGGAGTCACCAGCAGGAGGAGAAGGTTTGAATGCCACTTGCGATAGTTTGTTTGCGTAGTTGAAAATCCTAGAAACTGTTTGTTAATATTATTTCTAACCAGTTTCTAATGTACTTTTTTTCCCCACTTTGATTTCCTCTACTATTTTCTAAACATTTGACCATTTGCCAATAGTTGAAAGCCCCAGTGGAGCTCTGAGCGTTTCATTGTGTTGGAGCTTCAGGCTGTTCACTTTGCACTCATTTTCCACATTCATCCCATTCTGAAGAGACGTGTTTGTGAGGATAGAGCTAGCTCCACAGTGTTTCTCATCATTCCAGAGGAGTTTAATGACAGTGTAGCCTCCGGGTTTCTCTCAGGGTCTTTCCCGGCTTGGCTTCCCTAAGGAACATCCATGTGCCGGACATCGACAGTGCTGCTGACCTTCTATCCGGGTCAGACCCTCTTCCCTGGAAGGGCTTGCATCGAGTTGGCCAGGTAGATTGCGGTTCTATGAGATACTTCATCTCATCTGGGGTTCTCCTTGGGGTTCTCTTTCCTTACAGGTCGGGCCTCGGGGACTTTGTCCTCTTATTTATTTTCTGTTTATAAATGAAACTGTTTGTTTTAACATTATGATAGCTAAGCTTGCTTGTCCGGTCTCTTCTGCTTGATTCCCATTTGGACATTGGTGAGAAGCCCGGTGCTTTTAAAATGTATGCCGAGGGGCTGGAGGTGTGAGATCCTCTGTTCCTGAAGACCCTGTTGGTTTAGGTCATCCATGGTAAGGACCCTAACACTCATCAGTGACGGTCTGAATAAGGTCAATATGAATTTAACTTAAATGGATCTATGATACTGAATGATGACTGTCACTGTCCTTTGTTTAAACCAGATTTCCGCATTTCAGGATGAGTCCTGTCTCGGGGTCATGGGGCATGACTTTTTCAATGATTAGATGACACAAGAAATCTTTCATGGTAAAGATGGGACATGTGGAAGTGGCGGTTATTCATCATTCTCATAGGTCCATAGTTAACTGCATAACTCATGTGTCCCAAAAATCACCATGTGCTGCAAAATCATTTAGGTTTTTGGAGCTGAAGGACAAAAACATCCACATTGACACATTATGGATAAAGAGGTCATCAACACCTGAACATTGACACTTATAGATACAGTGGTCAAAATCTATGGATGAAGAGGAAAACAACATGTGTGGCTAAAGAGGAAATTGAGTTCAACAGCCAACCCTAACCATAAGCTTCCTCCTTTTAGAGTTTTTTCTTACCTGCCAATGTCCTTGGCTATCTGTTCATTGGGGCAGTTAATGAGGAGTACAGAATGGTGTCCAGGTATGTAGCTCCCTGTCAATGTAGAATGGAGATGGACACCCAGGGACCTCAGCATGGGAAACATAGATATGGTCAAAACCATTCCCTGGGGGGAGAGGGGTTACAGAGACAACATTTATTTTAATATCAAAATCCCAAGATATCACTTACCATGGGATCTATTTGCCCTCATGTTTTGTTATTTTTTGCAATTAAGCACATTTCTGTTCTTCTGAGCAGAGTTGCTAGAAGTATATGTCCCATTTCCAGCACGTTGCACTTTATGTTAATTTATTTTAGACAGTGGCCAATACTGTGGGTCCATTTGGTGTTAGCTAGCTTGAATTGTCAGTTACCTCAATAGTTGAAGTCAATATTTCACATTCCTTCATGACGGCAGCAAACCTAATACCGCCAAAACCCATGATTATGACCTGGGAATGTACTACTTGACAGTACTACTAACCAGGACAATTTTATTAATCAAATGTATTTTATGTACTCTTTTACCTCAGCCGAAGTCACAAAGTGCTTTAACAGATACCCAGCCTGAAAACCAATAGCAACAAAAAGAGTTTGCTTGCTTTCATCTATTATGCATTAATTTGAGGCTGATACATTGGTGACAGGGCTAAATAAAATAAAGAACACAGATGTACACTGACACGTCAGCTTTGAGGAGCTTATTGAACAGTGAAGGCAGGCACATTCTCTGTCAGCGCGTCAAAAGTTTGTCCCAAGGGTCATGCTGGAAGCACTGTGCAATTAATTCCAACCCGCTAGAAACTTTTACAAATTTTTTTTCTTTTGGAAGCTGCATACAGGAAGAGGGTGAGTCTGTGGACAATTTTGAAAGGTCTGCTTGTTGAATATGTGGCTATGAAAGATGAACTCACTCGTGACAGAATTTTACTGGGAATTGCACATGAGGACACACACTGGTGGGTACTAGAGAAACAGTTAACACTGGTTACACCAATGAAATTGGCCGCTCAACTGAAATCATGGACATGAGAATGAGAGCAAAGGAAATAGCTTGCAGACTGATTCTGTTCAGGCCCCTGCCAGGCAACCATTCAGACAAAACCAATTGAGGCAGAGTAATTAACCACAAATGGAAAGCACAGACGGCATGCAAATGCCATCAGGAATGCACACACTAAAGGCCAGGAACTCCATTGGGACTGTGCAGTCAAGAGAAATAAAATGGTTTGTGACACTACAATTACACAAGAGGCAAGAATGTCAACTTGATTCTGGTGCTACCGGCAATGTAATGAGCTACAAAGACAAAACGGCACCCAAAACATGTCTCTTGCCCAGCAGTACTAGAGTAAAGCTGTACTCAGGAGAACTGTTGAGATCTATGGGAGTGACCACAATGACAGGCTGACATTGTGAAAACCAGTCAACATACTGTCCTCTCAGGAACTACATGTGAATGCCTGGGACTGATGCAATACCAAAAGACCTGCAAATCCAAGATCCTCGTTTCATCTGTCACTGAATCAACTGACTAGTTCAACAATATGGTCCTAGAGAACAAGCAAGAAATCCTGAGCTTCTGCACTGACCCAAAGCATTTGACCCAAGCACTGAAACAATCCCTATATATTTTGCCAACACTGGAGGTTGTACTCTACAAGCTCCCCAAGACAAGGTGTTTCATCTTGGTGGACACATTTTTGCATTATAAGTTGGACAAAGAAACCAGCTTTGTGACTACCTCCTGGAGCCCCTGGGGTCATAAATGCTGTCTCAAGCTTCCGTTGGTGTCTCTGTGGTGTCAGAAGTAAAACTATGAATAAATTGAAATGCAGACCTAAGTTTTCATGATGCTTCGATGCCCCCAAAAGGATTCAGAGCATTCTCCTGACTTTGCAAAAGCTTCTAAAGGTTATCTACATGCAGGGAATGGAAATGTTCATCTGCGACACACTGAGACACATGCTACCACCAAGCATAAGACACATAATACTGGCCAAACATTCAAGCAGAAATAAAACTATTTGCTAACAGTTGTGCTACCTGCAACAAGTATGCTCATGGACAACAGAAGGAAACCATGCTATCACACAAACATCCCAGAAGGCTTTGGGAGACTGTCAGCTTGGACCTATTCAGCCAAGGGCAGAAGGAATCTTCTCATTGTTGAGCGCAA
The DNA here is from genome assembly GCA_016801105.1 of Esox niger. Taxonomy (NCBI): domain Eukaryota; kingdom Metazoa; phylum Chordata; class Actinopteri; order Esociformes; family Esocidae; genus Esox; species Esox niger. The sequence goes on along the minus strand of JACXGJ010001587.1, from coordinate 28,554 downwards.
CACTGATTTTGGGAAACTGAACATCTCCCGGACTAGTCCGCAGAGACAGCCATAAAGCACAGCCAGGTGAGCCGGACAAGGTCTTCACAGAGAGTGGGCCACAAATCATTACTTCAAGTATGTTGCAAAATAACAGGAGTCTGACCATACTTCCTGAAGCATCTGAAAGCAAATGGAATGGAAGAGTCTGCCATCAAGATAAATGAGAAAGCAGAAAAATGGTTACATAAGGTCTTGCATGACTGAAATGACTAGCGCTCCCAAGTGTAGAGGGATAAGGCTATGACAGTGAGCGTCAGTCTCAGATACAGACGCCAAGGCATCACCCTGACAGCAGTGACGGTCCACAGGTGTACTACTTCAACAAGCAGACATGACAGTAGCCTTTATGTTTAATATGAGTTAGTAAAGACTTTCGGCCATCACACGCAAGTTCTGTGTCCATGGTGTGTTCTCAGCCTCCCACTACACAAGAAAAAAATCTCAAGATATTCCCATAAACATATTTGTATGACAGAATTCAGGAACAAGGCTATTTTTACATTTTATAAAGGTTTCAGAGCTTTGTAATGGTATTTAATACAACACTGATAAAGTTATGAAAAATATACGCTGCTTTAAAAGTTGATAATCTGTTATGAGAAAAAAGACTTGAAAGATTCACACTTGCGAGAGAGCAGGTTTATGTTTACACCCATTCAGGCCGTAAGCCCTTTAAGGCCTTAACCCCACCAAGCAATTTAAGTATTAAAATGGGGACACTCTAGCCTTGTGCTAAACTGGTCTGGTTGGTCTCTAATAAACCTAGTGTAAAGATGGATTTTTATTGCCAAGTAAGATTCACAACAACAAAAGCGACTTGCTCACATTTGTGAGGACAATGCATACGTAATAACTAGGCATAATCACACACATCTGGATGAATGGCCGGTCAATCAGGTAGCTAATTATCAAACGGAAAGTGGCTTGCTCACTTTTGTGAAGCAATGTCAGTTACCCAACAATCAAGCTAGAAACAAGGATATGTTAGCTAGTTGGTAAATTAGTCATTACCTAGCAAGCTGTCGTTAAGCGACATAGCGTCTGTGACATACAATAAAAAAAACTGGTTCAGATCAGTTTCAATGAAAGAGGAAAGCCTTGTGATTGGACGCAGAGGGCTAGGAGAGAAGTGTATAACAATTGCAATGCAACTAAAGAGTATAAAAGGATGTGTTTTCTGTTGTTTGGCAGAGCTCTCTGTATGAACGCTTAAAGACCAGTTCGCTGTTATTGTGGGATCTTTCGATTCGTCACTAATAGAGTCTTATAACCACTAACTAGTGATCTTGAACCTGACAATAGTATTACTCAAAAATGAGACCTGCTGAGATTGTGAATACCTATTGGGAGTCCCACCAACTGATTCAAGAGCTTCAGCTTTTAGGAGAGGAATTTCATAGCTACTTTTGTCTGGACCAAGGCCAATTAAATCAACTGTTCTAGATGGTAGGACCATGGATCGCCAAGTGGTACAACACGTTGCATGATTCCATTTCTCAATTTGAATGTAATTAAAAAATGTAATTAATTGGTAATGTTTAAAACAGATTAAAATCAATAACTAAACAATCTAAAGTAAATGGCTTGTAATAAGGCTCATGTTTATGTAACCTGCTTTCACAATCTTTACTGGATTGAGTTTTCATGAAAAGCTGGCCAATATTGGTAGCCTACTTGACACATAAGCTCAGCGACAATTATTCTCCATTCCGGCATGCAACATCTGTGGATAATCAATGCATTCTGGGTAATTGTGTAGCTGCACAAAATGTTCTGCAAGTTTTCTGATTTGACGCTGTAGGTGTAAACAAGGCGTTAAATAAGAATTAACATCCGGTGTATCACAGTGCATTGATGCAGTAGGTGTGATCGGGACTTAAACCACGAGTAGAAAATCACATAACTTGTACTTGTTCTTATTGAATTGCAATAACAATATACACACATATATATATACACATATAAATATATGGCCACGGCTATATAATACCACGGCTAGGCTCATTAATGCACAGCGATGCGCCGTACCCAAGAACAGGTTTTAAACAAGAGCTGCAAAGAGTCAGAAAACAGCTGATGGCCGCTCGTTGGTCAGTGAACAATACCAGGTATTATCCCTATAGCTGTCCTCTCAGAAAGCTGGAATGCTGTGTCCAGGGTTCAGCTTGGTGACACTGTTTTCTATCCTCTTAGTTTTGTGCTGCCACAGCTGAATGACAAGCAGAGCTGCCAGTGACGATTGACAGTATACTGTCAAACCATAGCCTAAATCCGACTGACCCCCCAAATTCGATTTTTGCTAAATAAGCATATAAATCAACCCGCCAGATCCAACTTTGTTCACGTACTGTCATTAACAATAGATCAATTGAGCATGAAACCACCCAATTTGGGAAAATGTATCGCTAGTTGGAACACACAGTGGCCAAAGTATAATCCCAGCCCTCGCTCTCTGCTATGTCAACTCTGAAAGTAACATGGCACGAGATTAAATGATTAGCATTTCACTTAATAATAGTGACCATCCCCCCGTCATTTCAGTAAGATAAAGCCATGACCATTTGGTGGTCGTCTTGTCCCATATATCAATACAAATATATATGTTCATTATTGCAAAAACTTCTAAATCCTAAAATGGTAATTTACCATTATATGTAATTGCATTCAATAAAACAATTAACTTACCACACAGATCACGAACAATCCCGAACGACAGAGAATTTGAGCTAGGGAGTCCTTATAAAATCGCGGGTAAACCCAGTCCATTTTACTGCCAGCAACAAATGGCATTCCGACCTAGAGTTATTCAGACTGTCAGGTCCAAAAAGGTAGTGGGAGAGAGCGAGCGAGCGAGCGAGGAAAAGGGTACAGAGGCACCTTGTGCGCTTAACTTGTGGTGATCAGAGAACCACTAAGCAGCTCCACAGGAATTCTTACTAGAACAGTTTTAACTGTCGTTTTTCAGTTTCAGTCTTGTGAATAGTAGCCTAAGTTTTTAAACCGCAAAATCGGTAACAGTGAAGTTCATTCTATTCTGTTCCACAGTGACAGGTAGGTCGACGATCAACCAGAGATAGGACTCCGCTCATTCATTGGGTGTTTGACACTTCCTGATACCACAGTGTCCAATGAAACATCTACTTTGACTGTAGTGCGATACCCCTGAACTCCGGTCATAAGCGGCTTTGCCTCCCTAATAAAAATAAGTGCTTATCACTGGATTAGAGGTGGTAGGGACTAGGAGGTATGATGTGTGTAGATAAGAAATATATTATATACAGTTGGCTTGCTCGTTTGACAGGAACTAGTTTGACGTTCCGTCCAAGATATATGTTATAATAAAACAGTTCCATTAACTTAAAAACAAACCTCTTAACCATATGGCATCAACAAAATAATTGTCAGGTTTAATAAACAGGGCATCAACAGGGAAAACAGAGAAGACACAGAGTATGATTATTATTGCACAGGGCATGCCTTAAACATATTTCTATTCTTCCACTGTTTGCAACATTACTTTAGTAACATGGCATAATGAGAGAGATTGTATCAATGCACACTTTGGGAATGGATAGAGAACTGAATGTAGCATCATGCCTTCCTAACCTTAAAAAGAAGAAAACCATAACGATATGGTAGACATTACTATACAAACACAGATCACACTACTGTAACCGGTCCTAACTCATTACTGTACAAACACAGATCACATTACTGTAACTGATCTGTTTACTTTACTGTAAAACACATATCACATTACAGTAGTTCTTCCTATCCATTTACTGTACAAACACACATCACAGTACTGTAACTGATTCTATCCCTTTACTGTACAACCACATATCACAGTACTGATCAATCCTAAAACTTTAATGTATGAACAGATATCACAGTACTATTACTGTCAGAACATACAAGGAAACATTGTCATGCAAATGGGCACTGACACACTGTATAAAGTTTCTTATGTATAATACAATTATTGTCTTGATCTTCTAATGCATCATTGGAAGTTCATGCTTAATTACTATAGCGTTGTTGGCAATGACTTTGAAAACTTGATGTGAGAGGAACTCCTTGGACAAACAGTCACCTAAAGTCTGCTTACAAGGAAGATGACACCAGCCCTGAAGAAAATAGGTTGTAGTCTCAAATCTGCAGAAGAAGTGCAGTCAACCATTAACTGCAGTCAACTGTGATATTTTCAACACATGAATTCAGACAAACAGTTATACTGCATTGTTTCTCCATAAGGACACACCCAGCAACTGTCACATTGGTGGTGTTATAGTGTTCAACGGCCACACCATGGCAGTGTAGCTTCACATATCATTTCTTTTATTCGAAATTACAATTGGAATAACATTTTTAGCATGATCATTTCTACAGAGAATAGCAATAGTGAGGGCAAATTATTTCATGTTCTCTTTACTGCAATCATGTGTTCCATTTGAAAAGGCAAAATGCTTGTCCCATGAATGAAAACACTGTGACAAGTGAGGATGTTGGAATTTACCTAAAATATCAGCAACAAGTGCCAATGTGTACCTACAGTACCTCCAGCTTCACAGATCAAGTGTCCAGTATCAGTGTTCATTGGCATAAGGTTTCAACAGAAATAACTCAAATGGTGTAGTCCAGACATTCATTCATGTTGACCCCCTGTGTTCTCCCAAGGATAATCATAGTTTGGCATCAATATGCATTTAGCTTTTGCCCTATTTTCCTAGTGGTATTCAGGGGATTATTACTGATCTGTACACAGGACACATGCTCTGGGGCTCCAACCTTCAGGGATGGAAAAAAACAAAAGTATGTTCTTTTCCACAGTGTAAAATCTGTAGAACAGAAGGACTAAATTTGGCAGGATTTGAGCAGCTCCAGCATGGAGCTCTCAACAACTTAATTGGCAGCTGGTGGTAACGCTTTTATAGTAGGTGGACCTCACCTTGGGTCTAATAATATTTCAGGGTCCTTGACATTCAAAACAATTAAAAATTGCTGTGCAATAGGGACATAATGGAAAAGGCTAAATCTAACCATAACATACATATTTAATTGACAAAGGTTGAATATTGACCACACAATAATGTTGGTGTGTGTGTGTATGTATGTATTTATGTATGTGTGTTTGTCTGTGTCCAATCCAATGTTACAGGTCAGAATGACCATAGCTAAGGGTACCAGAGGCCATGCTCTCCAGAACAAACCTGATAACTTCTTCCTCTCAGCCAACTCAAACCGGCTTCATCTAACAGGCTTTCAGAGAGCTCAGATGAAGCCACTCTTAAGCCACTGTTCTGCAACCTGAAAGAATGATGGTTGGAAATAAGACACTGAACAGGAGAAAAAGCAGTTTGGGACTGAGGCCTTTGATCTGTTTATTCTGGTTTAGTCTAGGTATTTCTTGAATGGGCTAGGGATTGAGTGTCCCTAGAAGTTCATTACACTCCATTCAAGGTCTCATGGAGTCTTTCATTTAAAATATAACTGTTTTTAATTGAGGTTCTTCATGTTTTTCAGATTATCTTTACAGAAGGCATAAAATGAGATTTGGAGAGGCACTAAATGAGGCCACAGGTCTAAAAATACAAGAAGAGAGGAAGCAGTTGAAAAGAGGAGACAAAAAGAGACAAGAGAGAGAAAAGAACTAATGAAAAAAAGAGAGGATAATAGGGAAGGAGATGAAAGCGAAGTGTTGAAAAACAGAATAGACAGGGGAGTGAATGGATGGCCACTGAGCAAAAACGAGAGAAGAAAGAGATGAACATGCGGGAGGCAAAAGAGCTGTGGGAGTCAGAGGAGGGAGGCATGCTGAGCCCTTCATTGTCCCCGCTTCCCATGTCTGAAGGGGTTTGGGGAGGGAGGGCAGGGGAGGGTAGGTCAGATGATCTCTAATGAGGGGGTGACCCCACCAATGATTAGAGCTGAAGAGGATACTAACATAATACCTGGGAGGGGGCGTGGTCTTCCATCGCTGCTCCTCTGACCGCCTACTCTGACCCCCCCGCACCCGAGTACCCCCCTCCCCAAACAAACATCTGGACAGAGCGAGTAAGCCATCCATCATTTGATTCCTGGTGTGGGCTGGTCACTGCCCTGCTGGGCTACACTGCTAGGTCTCTGAATGATGACTCAACCGCAGCCACAACAGCCACTGACGGGCGTGACAATAAAGCCACTGTTCTCTCTCCTACCTGCCAATCTGCCTGCTTTCTGTCAGGGGACACCACCGGAGTGTTCTTTCAACCCTGTCTACGTTTGACAGAGAATTTCTTCCTGCGATAATGAAGCACATTTGTGCATGTCTACATAATCGATATGGTCACAGACTTTAGCCGCGCCTGGTGACTAAAACCGCCATCCCAAAAAAGAAACACATCCAGCTATATTTTCCCCAAAGAGGGAGAGACAAATATAAGTCTTTTGGCACAGTGGTTTCGAGTGAAAAAATCTCAGTTCAAGCATTCAAGAAGCTCTAACATTTTTCTACATTTATTATTCAGTCGTTCTTATGAAGTCTTCTTGTTGACGCAGAGGTTGAATCATGTGACACTCAGTGGATGAGGGAAGGACCCATGGTTTAGAGCCAGCCTCTAACCGTACCTTCTGCTGTGGAGTAAAAATCCATACTCTCTCATTACACTTCCAGAGCATGTCACTGCCTCAGTCATTCACCCCTATAACGACTATAGAACGATCTCACTCCAGCTCCACTCATAGTAAAAGCAGCCTGCGGCCACATGCATTAAACAAAGGAAAGGGGGGAGGATATTTACATTTGACTTACGGTTATGAGTGTCACGGCTTATGGATAATTTTAAGTGAACCTTCGGGTGACATATAGAGAGAGAGGGATGGAAGGGGGGGGTTAGATGGGGAGGGCAAGAGAGAGAATTCATTCTCTCCTAACGCACAAATGTTTTGACCCCGTGGGAAAGCTGCATCGCAGGATTATTGATGCAAAACATAAAATATCTTAACAAAAACACCATCACTTACATCCTCCGCACAGATACTGCTGCCGTTACAAACACGCACATAGACTGACAGGGACTTACACAGACAGGTACCCCATGGTAAGCGTGCACGCACGCACGCACACAAACACAAAAAGCACTGCTAAAACACCTAGCAGCAAGGTCGTATGATAACACATTGGCAGACACTATGTACTGTACAACCACTGTCCCATTGACTTCCAGTCCCTCTAGTGACTATATATACAGGGTTTTCCGTACTTACCAACATCAACAATCCACTCAAGGAGAACAAAACAAAGGCAATGACCTTATGCTGTGGGTATAAAGGGAGTAGTAACAATTGAGGTTGAGAACCATAGTTACGGATTAGGGAAAGAATTACGGTTCAAGTTAGTTTAGGTTTTGTGGTTATGGAAAATAGGATTTAGAAGAGGAATTAATTTTGGCTTTCCCACAAGAAAAGGATGTAAAATGGGTGTGTGTGTTTGCGTATGTGTTCATCTGTGTTTGTCTATTTGTCTATGAGTATCTATCTATGTGTCTGTTTGTCTATCTGTGCATGTTTCTTTCTGCGCGTGTGTGTGTTTGTGTGAGATAGAGAGATCACCCCAGGGAAGCGCTTGACAGTGATGTGATGTGTCCATAAAGCCAGAGCCTCAGGCCTACTGAGGGCCAAAACCTTGGTCAACATTATCAACAACCTATTACCTTTCATCACCCCACATTTCAACCAACATCCCCCACTATTCATCTAAATATACAGTGACCAACATGTCTCTCTCACCCCTCTATTTCCACTCCCCAAGGCATACACGTCTTCAGTTTTAACTGCCCCCTAACTGGGCCTTCTGCTTTTGGTTTACTATGTAGCCTCTCTGCCAGGGAGCTGATAACCTGTACGGTTGACTCCCAAATGGCCAGCCTGTTCCCTTATACACTACTCCTGTACGGGTCCTGGTCAAATGTTTAGGACTATGTAGGGAATAGGCTGCTATTTGACACACAGACATCTACCGCGGTGAGCAATTAAACAAGCACACCTACCTCTTAGAATAAAAACATAATCTCAAAGGGAGATTAGGATGGAGTGGGGGAGAAAAAGATAGATGGAAAAGATGGATAAGAGGAAAGCGAGAGCTGAAAGGTAGAGGAGGGGCGAGAGAGAAGAGGGCCTATTTTATGGTTTTTCAAGGGAAATCAATGCTAATGAACGGGACTGTTCATGTGTCCTGGCGATAAGGAAATGACCCTCAGAGGACGCTCGACGCCAAGGTGTGTGTTTGTGTCCAACTCAAACTCTGTTACTGATAAGGCGAATTGCCTTAACAGAGAATGCACTCCATGACACCAGTGTGTCTGCTATCTAGGCCCATTTAGCCCTGTTAAACAATTAAAGACTAGGCTATTAGAGACGATTGTATTGATCGTGAACCAAGAAGTAGTGCAGTGAACACAAAACATTTAATAAAGGAAACAGCTGGCCGGTGGTACCTTTTGTGGAGGGAGGATGATGTCATACAACAATCATGTGGCTTGTGACAGAAATCCCTTAAAAAAACAACTTCATGAAAACTTCAAGAAACATCTTACTTTTTCTCTTTCTTAAAGAAATGTGTTAGGCCTCTGGTTATTCTTCAATGATGTTGATGCTTTTCTCACACACCCGGGAAAGTAACCAGCCTTTCTAGGTTTCATCATCCTCTCATCTTCACTTCCCTTTTATCCAAAACCCATAGGGTGAGAACCAAAGTCCCGGCCCTTTAACCCCTCAAATGTGTTATTAGGTGAAAGGAGATAACAAGTGAGGGACATGAAATTGAGTGGCACTGTTAACCTCTGAACAGCTAATTTGTTAGTACTGTAATCAGCTAGTTTGCTAACAGTAACTTAATGTGAGTAAATTGCCTAACATTAGTGGATAAAACGAAGAGAAGAATATCTTTCCCTCCACCTCTCCTTGCAAGAAATTACTTAGAGAAAATTCTTCCAACATTTTGTTTGAGTGAATCCATCAGTTGTGGAAATGGTTTCAGTTATTCTAATCAGCAGTTACATTTGATCTTGCTTTGTGACTACCCATGGGAGTATCATGCTCCTCAGTCCACCGTCTGCTGGTCCCTGTAAATACTTTTCAGCTTTAAATCAATTTAGATCTAAACACGTTACCTGTTGTGGGAGTTGTATGTATAGATAAAAATAAATAAAAAATCACCAAACAGTGTTTCCATTTCCAGTTAGTCACCAAGCAAGTGCATCTGCTAGCTAGTTAACTGGCAGTCTTGTTGCAACAAAATAACACACGTACTGGGGAACACATCAATGAAATGAAGCAGTAAAAATAACACAACGGGAAGCCAATTTCAGAGCATGGCCTAAAATGACCGGCAACGAAATAGTTTTATTGCTTTGTCCTTTTCCTTTGAGTTGATAGATCCATTATGCGCAACCTCACGAGCACCGATGATTATCAAAATCCACCCAATGGCAAGGTGAGGCCGGTGTTGCCAGGGAATATGGTTTCCCTGGCTTTGCCCCAGCAGCTGCAGTTTTGTGGACAAGTAAGACTGGGTGTAATTAATAAACTGCAACATGACCTAGAATTCGATGGGAATAAATGATTCACTTTTTATGAGGTGAATGAGCAGGTGGCCACGGAGTGGATGGAGAGCTCTGGGCTCTGTGTGGACAGTGGAGGCATCGTTATGGAGGGTTCTAGAGCCTTGCGTTGTCTGCAAGTCCAGGCGGAATTTTCAACAAACCGCTTGAGATCAAATGCCCTACTGTCCACAGTGGCGGTGAAAACATGACGAGCTGTTCTCCGGGAAACTGTCCGAGATTAAGATACAATTGGTCCCGGGGCTACTACATGCAGGTACATTTCGGCACGTTCTGCAGAGACCTCAGGCAGTGTAAACTGCTTACATAGGCTCCATCTGAGCAGGTTGTGACCGATGTGCCATGTGATGTTGACGTCTGGCGGGAGGTTGTCGTAAGGCTGACAGCTTTTTACTCGCTGTTGATGAGTTTCAAGAATATGCAGCTTTGCAGAAGGTAGAGGCCTAATTTTTATTGTGTTTCTGATGTAAATAATTGCTCTTTAAACTTGCACTTATGATCAATGATTAAAATCATGGTCATGCACAATAAGTCTGTTAATTCAATACTTAATTAAAATGTGTTTTTTAATGGTTTATTTTTGAGTGGCTTTTAATTTAGAATTTTCCATGGTACAGATACTCTTAATTTCTTCAGTTCTTTTAGAAATGCTATAGTAATTAATCTGATTATCATAATACAAAAACAATGTATCCACACTGTACACAGTTTGTTGATTCAGCTCAAGATTATAAACTATATTTTATACACTGTACAGCTTTGGTAATTCATTCATTTGATTGTATGATGTACAGTTAACATTATCCTGAATTATATTACCCTGCATGTTTTGTAGAGGAGCACATATTTTGTATGCAAGACTAAAATGTCAATCATGCTGATCTTCTCAATATGGATGTGAACATTTGAAATCTACTTGTGTTGGGGACATCTTTGCCAAATGATGGTTCCTCATTCTTGATGACGGCTGATATGGAGAGTTAAAGCCCTGGAAACCAGTATCAGAGAGCAATACAAACTAAATTCTTCACTGAATTGCTTGAGAAGTGAGCAATGTATGTTTCCCCCCATTCATTTTATTTTTCAGCTCTCTGTGAGATCTTTTCTGAACAATAGATGGTGCAGGTCATTTCAGGGATGTTCTCTACAAAGGACAAAAAGTAAGAAAAGTGAGACCAGTGCGTAACCTGGACTTGGTGTCACCACTAGTCATTTTTCAACACCACGGCATTGGATGCTGTTGTGGAACACTGATACATGTTTGTGGTGTGACGTGCCTGGCTCCTCCCATTGAGTCTGAGGATCCATTTGGTTTAGTCAGTGATCTGTGACAAAAGAAACATATTGTAAATGTTAATACGTATTTGGTTTTAGGGCTAAATGTTGTCCAATAGCTAGAACTTATACTATGTTGGCATAGAAATCCTGAGCCACGTCTTCTCTTTGCCAAAGGGACATCACAGCCAAGCAGACAATACATTGCTTTGGTGCAGTCTTTAAATGTTAGCACTTAAGCAATAGTTGAAGGGATTCCTGATCTTTCTTGGGTGGGAGCAGGTTGTAGGGCGCTTCACAGCCACATTCACATTCAAGCAAAGGTTGACGATTACATCACTCCTTTGCTAAATATGTGCTCCGTTGTTGTGACAGATAATAATGAACAGATAATACTGGACCTTTGAAATGGGACACTCATTTTTGGACGTGTCGACAGCGTTAGATACTGCCGCTAGCAACTTTGTGGCTGACGCGTCGTTTCAAAACACTCCAAATGGAAGTCGAAACACAATTACTTCTCCATGGGGCCGCTGCTGTTGTGTTCCAAAAGAAGGTGATTAAGATGAATCAGCCTTGTGTGGGATGCTTTTGAAACCGTCTGTGGCTCTCTCAGCCCGTGCATGCCATGCTTGAAAATGGATATTCAGGTACCCATCCATCCTGTATTGAGTCTGGTATAATTGAAAGAAGACATACTCTGTCTCAGCCCTTATAAAAGTCTAGAACCACAGAATAGTCATTTAGTGGTGCTTACACTGAGTAACTTTGTTTGCAATAACACAATGGTTTGTTTAAAATTACGATTAGAAAATGTTTTAAATGAGCAGTTATCAGGTGTTTAAATATGTCAAGGGGCTGTTTTCTGCTTGATGAAGCTAATTACAGTGGGAAGGTGTGAGGGAAACAGCTACAAACAAAGTGTGATTTGTGGGATTGGGTCTCCTATGGGAGGAGATACACCATTTTGTGGGTTTGCTGAATAAACATGTTTACTCTTGTCTGTTTGCTTCCACATGGTACAGTACAGCTTCTGTCTGGTGCGACGCTCTCCGGTCCCAGCCTGAGTAATAAACAAAGGGAGGGGAGTGAACAAGAAACTGTTGAAAAAGGAAGGCGGAGTAGATCAAACAGTTTTATTTCTGTTGTTTCAGGAAGAAGGGGTCTCTCTCCCCCGGGAGAAGTGCTCCAGATTCACAAATCCTGTCTTTCCTTTGTTTTTCAGCCATGATTGTTTGAAAAATGTAGAATGATTGCAGCTAGTTATCACCCACATATATATACACACATACTGTACATACACACATTTACACTCACACACACACACAAACCCAAACATTTAAGAAATGTTTGCGCTACCTTGTGGACTTGGACAGGTTGTCCCCCAGAGCAGATTATTTAAGACTCAGCCATTTTCACTCCTCAGTTTATGTAGCTCATTTCCCTTTACTGTCTCCTAATCCCTGGAGGGTTCTCTTTCAATAACCCCCCCACCCTCCCCCCAACCAAACATCCAAACCACTATGAGAACTCCTAGGGGTCTCCCTGTCTTCCTCTATTCTCTCTTTGGCTTTCCACTTTCACCTGATGAGGTTAAGGAGTGGGAACAGCGTTGCCTTTAGATCATGCCAGCTTTTACAGGAAAGCCAATGGATTAGGTTTTATTGGAGGAAATGTCAGACTGCAAACTGCAGTCCCCGAAACACACTTTTAGAACACACACTACCAGGTAAAGTTCAAAGCAAATTTAATCAAAAGAATATTGACCTCCTGCTGTCGTTGCTGAGAGACGGGAAGTATTAACATACAATGTTCTCCTAAATGAGAGAGGACAGGTCGAGGTGAAATGCTAGTTTGTTAAGTGGGTAAGAACAGTTAAGTACCCTGGCTATATATCAAAATTCCATTTACCTACTAACTATTCTACCAACAGCCTCCAAGAAATGAAGCAAACACACCATCAGGCCTGTATTATTAGTCCTAAAGCATGTCTTGTTATTCATAAAGACGAGAGGGTGAATAGAATAAAGCAGATGGCCTGGAACAGATACAAAGGGAGAGAAGGCTAAAGACACAATACAATCCTCCAGGAACTTCCCTCACACGGTCTGCGACACAGACATGGAAACAGGTTTGATGTCAATAACTCAGACGGACTCCATTTCCATTTTTTGGCTTGGTTGCAGGCAAATCATGTGCGGACTGTACCTGCTCTATAGTTGGTTTATGGCTTGTGTCTGCCTGGAGAGATGTAACATACTGCATGTTGTGAAAACATGATTGACAACACAGTATATTCCACTGAATCAGAATCGTTGCATCTCTTCACACAGAAAGAAATGCCGCTCTTTTCTTTCTCTAGTCTATCTCCTCCACTCTTCTAGGAGCGGAATAAACACCAAGGTAGCTTCCAAGACAGTGAACTGAGAATCAATTGTGATTGGTCAACTAAATGCTCTGTTAGGAGGATGTTATTCACTGGCTAAGCAGAACATTAGGTCACACAGGTTTAAGTAAGACTTATGTTGTAAATTAGCTCAGTTTTGCTAAAAATATCACATTTTAGCAAGATCAATCTCAACCTTAAGTCTAGATGTTCAAGTGGGAAGGTAAATCATGAAGTCTAACTGTACTCTCATAGGTAATGCAGGAAAAATTATATTTCCCCAAATACAGCAGGTGGAAATTGCATTCAATTTAGCTAAATGTTTTACTCTCTCTACAGGCAGAGAAAATGATTCAGCGTCTATTTAAAGGAGCATTTCTGTGTTACTTAACTGTATCTAATGTGGTATTAAGTAAGCCATTTTCTCTGAAGGCAGATATATCCATTAAGTTAACAGCTCAACAGTCAGGAAGAACATTACTTAAAAGGTTTTTGGAGCACACCATAACGATAGACAGAAGGAGAGAGAGTGACAACAGAGAATGGAGAGATCGAAAAGGAAAAACGAGAGAACACAAAGACAGAAAGTTACAAGATTAGGATAGCGATTGCAATATGGTAATGTGAGTCAAATGCCTGTCTGCTGTACGTCCTCTCCTCTGTGATCTTCCATAACCTGGTGGTCTGAGACAGTTTCTGTCCTGTCTTCTAACACCCTACCAATGGCACACTGTCCCTGAGATGTTGGGGCTTATATAAAGACACACGGCAAATGACCTCTATCAAACACTCACTCACTTACACTCCATATGCATGTGCACATGCAGGCACGCACACACACACACACACACACACACACACACACACACACACACACGCACACACGCACACAAATACACTCGTTACATGTTTGACAAGAAATGACGGATGGGGCCCAAGGTGCGTACTTTATACTACTTAAATACAACAGTAAATTTGAGTTAAAATGTGACACGTATGTTCCACTCCCACTATCAATCACGGTTGACTATGATCACACTCAAGTGTTATTAATGTCTTAAATAATCAGGCTTCAAAAGTCTTAATTATAATATAAAAGAGTAATGACACTGGCTTGTACCTTACCCCAAGATGCTATGGTCTATCTGTTGGTGCCGTTTAAAATAATGATCCAAAATGGCTTTTGACTCCTGGGACAATACAAGTCATTTGTCCTGCCGTTTTTTTTTACTTCATTATGTGACCGTGTTGGAGTGAATCCTAAAAAGCACACTAGCAAGCACCTATGACCAGGATAAATGGAGGATGCGGTGCAATTTAGTACAGGGCCTCTCACTCTTCATAATGGAGACAAAATTTTAATGCTTAATGTGTATTTGATTGAGGTCTAAAAGTCTAAAACGCAAGCATATAGATTCACACTGAAATATGAAACTAAACTAGCATTTGCTAATGAGGACACATTGCGGCATGATTTGTTTTGTTCTACCGGGTTATTACAAATGTGTTGCTTGTTCTTTCATTTCACAGTTGATATCAATACATGCCTTGGTAATAACATCATATCCACTGGACTTTAACCTCTCCCATAGGTACCCAAAGTAATGAAAATCAATATCTATAACAATGAAAAATCTTGCTCATTCTATTCTATTCTCAGCTTACCGTGTGGTGTGGTAGAGTGGTCCACGTGGGCATTACATTTATCAACGGCCATAAACCAACAATATACAAGCATTAACTGTAAGTGTAATTTTTATCATTGTAAGAGCAACATTTATTTTCTGACATTTGGGGGAGAGCTGGGAGAGGATGTGGGAGAGGTAGGGGGCAGGAACGCCGTATGGGGGGGGGTTAGGACAGTTCTAAGGGTCCGCGACTGACCCGAGAGCTAAAAATATTAGAACATCAGGAAAAATATATATACAAATATAATAAAAAAATTAGATTATTAATTAAAACATATAATTATTAACCCATTAAGACATACTATATTCTTGTTTTTTTGCAAAAAGAAAACATCCAGAGAGCCATCCAGAGAGCCCCCCTCCACATGAAATGGTCCTGTTTCCAATCCATGCGCGAACGATACTTGCTAGCTGTGAATTGCGAGTGTTGGTGGGGCATCATGGATGTCATGGCTTATTGAAGAACAAGCTTGTTTCCTAAATCGAAACGAAAGAAAGGAGAGAATAGAGAAGATAAAGGGCGACAGTATATTAGCCAATTTTTCAAAAAGGAAGGTGGGTGTAGCCCGTGAGTGGTGGAAATGAATCTGCAGTCAGATTCAATATAGGTCAGAGGTGGGTTGGCGAGAGACTTGGTGGCTAGATATATTTGTGTACCATCAGCATTGCTGTGGAAATGTGGGTTGAAGTGGAGAAGGATGTGACCAAGAGGAAGGATGTAGATGATGAAGAGTAGGGGACCAAGTACTGAGCCCTGGGGGACACCTTGAGTGACTGTAGCTGAGTCTGAGTATAGGCCTTTGAGTGAGATGAAATGGGTTTGGTTAGTAAGATTGAGCCAGGCGAGTGAAATTTCCTCAACACCCAGCACCTCGAGCCTGGTTGCGCAGAATCTGGTGGTTAACGGTGTCAAAGGCAGCTCTCAGGTCGAGGAGAATCAGGATGTTGAAGGAACCGGCATCAGCAGAGAGAAGGTCATTGACGACCTTGAGGAGTGCAGTTTCTGTCCTATGGATTGACCGGAAACCAGACTGAAGAGGCTCATATAGGTTATTTTGAGGAAGTTAGGCTGGAGCATTGAGGCAATAATTCTTTTTGCCAGGAAGGGGAGGTTGGAGATGGGGTGGAAATTGTTATGTCTAGTCCAGGTTTCTTCTGGATGAGGGTGATCGCAGCAGCTTTGTAGCAGGAGGGGACAATACCGTTGGTGAGGGAGAGGTTGACAATACTTGTGATGTGTGGACAGAAAGTAGATAAGGAGGCTTTAATCAGGACTGTGGGAAGACGATTGAGAGAGCAGGTAGAATTAAGGTATTTATATTATATATTCAAATCCATTCCAGAAACAATTGGACAATGACACAAGTTTTGTTTTTTGGCTGTTTACCAAAATATATTAACGTTAAAGGTATACTGTTATATGGGCTTAAAGTCTCTCATCTTTAATTTGAGGGTATTGCATATTAGAGGAAGGGTTTAGGAATTACAGCTCTTTAATATGTAACCCCTTTTTCACTGGACCAAAAGCAATTAGACAATTGACACAAAAGTGATTTCATGGACAGGTGTGGGCTGTTCCTTAGTTTATTAAGCAGGTAAAAGGTCTGGAGTGGATTCCAGGTGTGGCATTTGAATTTGGAAGCTGTTGCTGTGAACCCACAACATGCAATAAAAGGAGCTCTCAATGCAAGTGAAACAGGCCATCCTTATGCTGCAAAGTAAAATGATCTATCAGAGAGATAGCAGGAACACTAGGAGTGACCAAATCAACAGTTTGGTACATTTTGAGAAAAAAAGAACTTGTTGGTGAGCTTTACAACACAAAAAGACCTGGACGTCCACGGAAGACAACAGTGGTGGATGATCGTAGGATCCTTTCCATGGTAAAGAACTCCCCCTTCACAACATCTAGCCAAGTGAAGAACACTCTCCAGGAGGTATGCATATCAATATCCAAATCTACCATAATGAGAAGACTTCATGAGAGCAAATACAGAGGGTTCCCCACAAGGAGCAAACCATTCATAAGCCTCAAGAATAGAAATGCCACATTAGGTTTTGCCAAAAATCATCAAAAAAGCCAGCGCAAAGCATCACAAAGGAGGAAACCCAGCGTTTGGTGATGTCCATGCATTCCAGACAAGAAGTCAATGCCTGCAAAGGATTCTCAACATAGTATTACATTTTTATTTTTTATTTGTCCAATTACATTTGAGTCCCTGAAATAAGGGGACTGTGCATGAAAATGGTTCCTCATTTCATAAAATATTTTTGTTCAATCCCTTGAATTAAAGCCTGCCATTCCATTGCATTTTGGTTGTTTCTTTTCAAATTCATTGTGGTGGTATACAGAGACAGATGACAGATTTATGAATATTGTGTCAGAGTCCAAATATTTCTGGACTTGACTTTATATATATATATATATATATATATATATATATATATATATATGTGTGTATATGTTTTATTTCTATTAAAACTGGCAAAACCATTTTCTTAGCTCGACTTTCAGGTGCCTACGACTTGCAGAGTACTGAATGTTTTCTCTACACCATTATCAGTGAAAGCAGAAATACTGTGCTGAACAAAGGACATACGGTAAAATTGCTAATGATTCAATTATTTTTCATTCTGCCATTTTTCTCTGTTTCCTCCAGGCTATTGATCATTATATAAAGGTGTCAATGGGAACAAACACATGACACAGAAGAATTTCCACACAATAATCGAAGGCACAAAGCCACAGGCACAATTTCTGATGAGCAACCAGAGAATGGAGCGGTTACCATGGAAATGATAATATATGACGGCTAGATCATGTAAGCCTAGATCATGTAAGCCTGGATCATGTAAACCTTTCTACATTATGTTGTTTCAGAAAGCCAGACCAGCCTAAGTTAGGTGCATGCTCAACCTCAAGTATCTAAACATATACTGTACATACTTCTCTGTATCCAGGTGGCATTAAAAACAATTTCAAATCTAACACCCCTTTTAAATTAGTCAGTTCCTGACCTCTGCATGACCTTCAGTCTTAAACCATGACTTTGAGGGTAAGGATTAAAAAGCCCAGAGTCCTCTCTTTCCCCCTCCCTCTCTTAATTCCTTTGTCTTTACCACCTCTCCCTTATTCTATACCTCTTTCCCTTCCTCCCTCTCCCTAAAATTATCTATCCACCCTTTCTTTCACTCTGTCATTCTCCCTCCCTCACTGCTATCTACATTTCTCTTTCTCACCCTCCTGTATATTTTCTTTCTCTCACCATACTTTCTCTCTTTTTCTCACTCTGTCTCCATTTTCCCACTTCAAAGCCACTCATAGCCCAGAATACAGCTTTGTTTGGACTTTCCAAAGAGTTTGCGCTCAACACTCAAACCTCCCACATCCAGCTCAATTGTGTGTGATTCATAAATCAGAGATGATGTATTCAATATCATAAATAAACAATAAGCCAATAAAAAAACGACTGCTGCCTCTTAACTCCTCACATACTGATTTAAACCCATTTTGGACTAATCCCGGTCATGGCATTCCAAATGTGCTTGAAAGTCTGTCACAGGGTATTATATTTACTACCAGTGGTGTCTAGGCCTTTAGCATGATACGGTCAAAAAATATATATTTTCTTATGTACCATATTCAGTTCAAAGTGGACAATCTGTATAAATTTCACTTTTTAAAAATATATAGCAGATTGAATGTGAATGTGTATATTTAGCAGATTGAATGTGAGATCACAGGAATTCCTTGCTGTTGTTTTTTTAAAGAACTCAGATTAAGTGGCTTGCCTACGACAGACAGCAGTCCACTGGGCTGTAAAAATCGGCAGAGATACAGAAGTGACCTGCCAAGGTTGGGAAAATGACATATAACAGGTGATTTCTAGCATGACATGTGAATGTCTTCTTCAGCTGTAAAAGTTTATCCATCACTGGGGGCAGGTGCACTATGGCCAAAGGTATGTGGACACCCTTTCTAATTATTGAGTTCAGGTGTTTCAGACTCACTCATTATTCACAGGATCCTTAAAATCCAGGATGCTGAAATGCGTAGAACGTAAAAATCACTTATCATCTGTTACATCACTCACCACAAAGTTCCAAACTGCCTCTGGAAGCAACATCAGTGCAAGAACTGTGCATCGAGAGCATCATGAAATGGGTTTCCAAGTCTCACATCAAAATGTGCAATGCCAAGCAGAAGAAACGTGTCTTCTGGAGCAAAGGAAACATTCTCTGGAGTGATGAATCAGTAGAACGCTATCTACTGGAATGCATAGTGCCAACTTTAAAGTGTGGCAGAAGAGGGATTATGGGCTGGGGCTGTTTCAGGGTTTGGCCTAGGCCCCTTAGTAACAGTGAATGTTCATCTTTATGCTACAGAATACAAAGACATTTTAGACAACTGGGTGCTTCCAACTTTGTGGCAACAGTTTGGGGAACAGTTTCCTGTTCCAGCGTGACTGTCCCCCAGTGCACACACCAGGGTCCATAAAGACATGGTTCGATGAGGCTGGTGTGGTGGAACTTGACATAATTTTAAGTTGGCCAACATTTCTAAAAAATCATTTTTTGTATAAGTCTTAAGTAATATTCCAATTTTCTGAGATACTGATTTGGGGGTTTTCATTAGTTGTCAGTTATAATCATCAAAATTAAAAGGAATGAACACTTGAAATATATCAGTCTGTGTGGAATGACTGTATACATTATACAAGTATCACTTTTTAAATGGAATTACTGAAATAAATCAACTTTTTTTATGATGATTCTAATTATGTGACCAGCGCCTATATATCAAGTGTGTGGACAATTGTGTTTTCAAATGTTTGATCAGTACGCTAGACCAACCAGTGTGCTCATGTTTAGTGTGGGCCAATGGCTTGAAACTGTTATTCGAAATACATATCATTTGGTTGTCATTATTAGCCTCGGCTGAGATAACATCCTGGTTGTGGCTACCTAGCAAGGCAACCTCGGCAACCAGCTAGTATGAAGGATTGTAAGATTAGTCTTTTAATAACTTTCATATGTTTATTGTTACTTTGGATTAGGCGAATGTAGCTTATGAGAGAAACCACTTACGCCGACAAGCTGGATGAAAACATACATAAACTTTACATTAATGACCATGGAGATCACCATAACGCTACATTAGAGCAGTTATATTAGCACACTTACCACAATGAAGCATACATCTTCTGTTATTTAAAGCCTTCAGGTGGAGAACACATTTCTGACAACATCATCATCAGAGCCCCTAGCAGTGAGTGGCTGACTGAGTTACTACAAAGTCCTAATATCACTATCCATGACCTTTACATTACACAGTTGAATGGACCACTCACTTTTATTGGCCAATTTCAAGGCTGAATGAGAAGTAGATAGGTAGTAAGTGGGGTGATGAGACCCTCTAGAGACTGCTGCCTGGAGAACATACAACACTGTGTCTTCCACCTGAAAGTCGAACTAAAGTCATTTATTTGGATAGTAAGTGTTTATTTAGAGAAAAATTAATGTATATTCATGCAATAACTTTTCCAAGAGTAGTGTTCTGCAATAACGCAAAATGATAAAATAATAGCTCAAATGTAAATGTTAAAACACATTTTTTTTGTTAAATATAAATGTTAAAAATATATGTAAATGTACAATGTAAATGTTAAATATTCAAAGCGGAATATTACTGCCTCTACGGTAATTGGCCACACCGGGCTGTTGCCTCAAAACCGAATGGGCGAATTAGCCCTGGTAATTGAAAGAGCGGTTGCCGCTGGCATTAGGGCGGCTCTTCAGGATAGAACTACACCGGGCACAACGACGAAACTGGCGCCACATCATTGAAATGGGTATGTTCTGAAATTATATTTTAAAAGAAAATGTTTACCTATCTACCAGGAGTGATAGCTAATTTGTAGCTAGTATCATGTTCAGTTTGAGCTACCATTGGATAGCAAATGCCTAAAGACATGTTAGTAGTTAGCATAGTTTTGAAAAGCGGCGGGGGACATAATGTGGGTCAAAATGTGAAGTTAAAGTCTTCTTTAAGCAGTGGTTTCAGTTATGTATGTAATTTTTCACTCTTTAGGTACCAGCAGGACTTGTGCTCAGCGACCCCATCACTGAGATTGGTAAGCTCTTAAATAATACAGGGCAATGGAACGATCAGTTACCCAGATCTGCAAAAGACTTTGAATGCGCAATTACCTGTAGCTATTACGGCGAATCATGCCATCATGGCCACATGTCAAAGCTGTATTGTCCGCTGTATTAGATTCAAGTAACCTTGTAAATATAATCTCAAATGTGGTATTCTTCTAGAATGGTAACCATGGACACCAGAATTACATTTCTAAAGAAGACATGGAAAATGTGCTGTCATTAAAGACCACACTGACAGAACTTGCTTCTGTCCTCTCTATTTCCAGGCCAACTCTGTACAAAACCATGTGGGAGCAAAATATCTCAAGAACAAAGCTTGTACAATGGAGTGATGAGGAATTGGATTCTGCAGTATCTGAGATCAAAGCAGGACATCCTCACGTGGGAGAGGTGATGCTTAATGGACAACTGTGTTCCAGAGATTTTGTGGTGCAGAGATAGTGGTTAATTCTGGTTGTGTTCAGTCTACGAGGAGAACAGCTATATTTCTGTTTATTCTCTGCTGTGTCCAAATTTCAACCAGCATGTGGATGGTAATCAATGTGATAAGAGTGAAAGTACAGTAAGGTGCTCATGATTCTCCAGTGCTCTTACAACAATCGGTCTGAAACTGAATGTACCCTTCTTTAAGCTGAAAATCACATTACAGGCCTAGTGGGAAGGAGTGGTGTTCAGCTTTCAGCTTTTGTGTTTAAAAAAAAAGGAAACAATCTTTCATCCTTAACAAGGAAATACTGTACTTGATGGTAAATCCATGCCAATTTAAACAGTTCACCTTGCTTTGGCTAAATCACATTTCTCCTAATTGGGATAACCGGTACCCACACATTTTAAATGGAGAGAAATGTTTGAAGGCCAAAGGCTTAACATGATGTGATGTATTAAAGGAAATAAGACTGCAGTGTAGCTGTCATTGTGAGAGCATGTCCACTTCTGATGTTTGGGTTTCAGTGAACAGGCCAGTGTTGTCTCAGCATGTGACTGAGCCATATGGAATCTCTTTTGTCCTCATGTTACTTTCACATCACCGTACTCCTCTGCCACCATTCTAGTGTCACATTTTGCTGATCCCTCCTATGTCTTTTAGTAGTGCATGGGGAAACGTATGCCTTAGCTGCCTGCAAGAAGCCATTGATCTGGAACTAGTTGAATACTTTTTAACATGTGGAGCCCACCTGGTTTTCATTTCGTCCCTTGCATGCATTCCTGCCCAGTCCTCCCTGACCTTTAACAGGTCCCATGGGGCTCGTGTGTACATCCTGGAAGCACCAGTCTGCAGGAGTCTGTTGACAGTGTGGCGTTGTAACTATATATCCATCCCACAAAAGACAGTAATAGTATGCTTGTTGTCCAAATACAGTATGATTCTAGCCATGCTACCATTAACCAGCCACCCTCACCATCAGTTTGACATTCATCAATACACCTGCTTATCAATTTTAGTGATATTAGTTTCAATTAGAGTTACTCTTCCACATGGAGAGTAAATCCTACATAAAACCCCTTTCATTGTAATCCTTTACAGTAATGACATTTTGATATTGTCTCTGCAGTTCAGTTTCTGAGTTAAGGTATAAGCACACACAGTGATCAATAGTAAAGCAACGCTGAAATATTTCCAAATATTTTATAGTTTCATAATTATTTCGTATTATTGTTAATTTGCCTGGACTTGCCGTTTTGTGACAACAGCCTGATGTGGCCAATTGCCGTAGTGGCACTGATATGCTGTTTTAAAGATTTTACATCTAACATTTATATTGAACATTTTCATTAATATTTAGCATTTAAATTTAGATTTTATGTTTATATTTAATATTTATATTGAACATTTAAATGTGTATTGAACATTTACATTTAGCACTTGGCAGTGATTACAGAATGTGCAACATT
Organism: Esox niger; assembly: GCA_016801105.1. Taxonomy (NCBI): domain Eukaryota; kingdom Metazoa; phylum Chordata; class Actinopteri; order Esociformes; family Esocidae; genus Esox; species Esox niger. The sequence goes on along the minus strand of JACXGJ010001587.1, from coordinate 5,506 downwards.
TTACAAACAGCGCCCCATACCAATAATCCTAAAAAGCAAATGTATGAAGATGCAATCCTGTTATGGGATAACTTTCCAAATATTGGTGCAGATTATGTTTTTAAAAAGAACACATCTACATCCTAGAACATACAGTGAGGGAAGTATTTGATCCCCTGCTGATTTTGTATGTTTGCCCACTGACGAAGAAATGATCATTCTATAATTTTAATGGTAGCTTTATTTGAACAGTGAGAGACAGAATAACAAAAAAAAATGTATATTGATTTTCATTTTAATGAGGGAAATAAGTATTTGATCCCCTCAATCAGAAAGATTTCTAGCTGCCAGGTGTCTTTTATACAGTTAATGAGCTGAGATTAGGAGCACACACTTAGAGAGAGTGCTCCTTATCTCATTTTGTTACCTGTATTAAAGACATCTGTCCAAAGAAGCAATCAATCAATCAGATTCACCTGGTCATGAAAATGGTGAGGAATCAGCCCAGAACTACACGGGAGGAACTTGTCAATGATCTCAAGACAGCTGGTTCCATAGTCACCAAGAAAACAATGGGTAACACACTACACTGTAAAGAACTGAAATCCTGCAGCGCCCGCAAGGTCATGCTGCTCAAGAAAGCACATGTACAGGCCTGTCTGAAGTTTGCCAATAAACATCTGAATGATTCAGAGAACTGGCTGAAAGTGCTGTAGTCAGATGAAACCATAGGCATTGAGCCCTTTGGCATCAACTCAACTCGTCATGTTTGGAGGAGGAGGAATGCTGCCTGTGACCCCAAGAACACCATCCTCACTGTCAAACATGGAGGTGGAAACATTATGCTTTGGGGGTGTTTTTCTGCTAAGGGGATAGGACAACTTCACCACATCAAAAGGATGATAGACGGGCCATGTAGACGTTCTAACAGTACGTTCTAATCACTCTGGTGTGATCGTACACTTCAGGGACTACTCTAGCCTGATCACACCGGTGTGATCGTACGCTTCAGAGACTATAGCCTGATCAAACCGGTGTGATCGTACGCTTCAGAGACTATAGCCTGATCAAACCGGTGTGATCGTACGCTTCAGAGACTATAGCCTGATCAAACCGGTGTGATCGTACGCTTCAGAGACTATAGCCTGATCAAACCGGTGTGATCGTACGCTTCAGAGACTATAGCCTGATCAAACCGGTGTGATCGTACGTGTCAAAGGGTTAATACACCTTATTATTCTTTGATTTTAAATCCACATGGAGTATACAAAAAAGATTTTATGTCCCAATACTTACAAGGGGCAATTTTTAATTGTCAGTGACAAGAATAAGAGAGGGTAGAGGTCCAAGAAAGATGAGAGACAGACAGAAAGAGAGAAAGGAAAGAATGAGTAAATCAGAGAGAGAGGAAGATGTCTTGGACAGATGTACTGAGGGACCGGGGGGGGATTCATTGAAAGGGGATGAAATTAAAGTGAGTCTGAGAGATTGAGCGAGGTGATCTCTTCCTTTACCCTCCGGTGTCATTTCACCAAACACATCTCACACTGGCAGCAAATTACACACTTCCAAGCAAACAGTCATAAAGAGAGCTGTAAAATCATCAACGCCGTGGTTTACCCAACCTGGTTCGACAAATGGTCTACAAGTACGTATCCTACCAATTATAAAGTACTTTTCATGTGATTCAGTCCCTAATGAATTCAACTTCTGAACTCAATTTAGGATTTTATCAATCATATTTTGAAATATATGACCTAGACTAGTAGCCTTTTGTCCAGTCGAACTTTGTTGAAACCACAAAATGCCAGTTAAATTGAAGAGTGAAGTGCATAGGTCAGGGTTCATCCCATCTAGTCGCAGGGTGCCTAGAAGGCTCAGACACCCGTCCAGTTCACCCTTTTGACTTAATGATTTGTAGGAACGATCATTCAAATTGAAAATTGTGTGCAAACAGACACATTCATACTAGTGTGCACACTAACACTCCAGCACATACAGAAAATTACTGAACACACAAAAAGTTTGCTCAGCTTCCCAATGAAATGTGATGTTTAATCAATGTTTCTCATGGATGGGACAAACGTTTATGGGGGAAGTTGTCTACATCAGTGACATACACAAACATAAGCAAGAAATCACCTACGAAAATAAGTCACAATAACACACACACACACACACACACAGGTATTTACTATTGATTGTGTAACTATCAGGAGGCTCCAGCTTCAAGAAAATATTGACAGAGCGTCATCCCAACAACATCTCTCTCTCTTTCTCTGTCTCAGACACACACTACACACAAACATACAGTGCCCAAAACAAACCAGTAAAGCAGAAACAGACATGGTAAGTGAGAAAGATAGTTATGAAAAATAAAAGAGTAAGAGAAAGACTGGAGAGCGATGTCATTAAGAATTGCTACAGGTGAAAGATTGTTTTTTCACTATCTTTCCCAGAAAACGCCAAGAATATTGTTTCAGTTGAATAAGGAAGGTCTATACCGAGAAGTAAAATGTCTGAATATTATACCTGACCTATCAGCTAATAAAATGAAATGAAAAACCCCAGTAGAATAACTAATAAAACGAACCACATTGAGAAATCGTTTGACAAGGGCTCCCGACTGACACAGTGGTCTGAGTCACAGCTTTGCAGTACAACTGTGTCACTGTCAACAGCAACCTCTGAAAAATCATCACGAACAGCAGATTTCAACCTATTCTTAGTGAAAACAATATCTTCAGCAAATGTCAAACTGGCGATATGCCAAAATACCAAACAACAAATCATGTAAAGACCCTGCAAAATCTAACTGACAAACATGCAAAACAAATGGCCGTTATACAATAAACACAAACAACTGATGCTCAGTTCAAACTGCCAGTGGATGTGTTCTCTTAAAGTAAGGGGCTATATCAAGGACAGTAAGGGGCTATATCAAGGCCTGAGGCCATGAACATGCAATGGCAATAGAAACATGTACTGGCCCAACTCTTTTGGACTTGGAAAGGAAATATCTGCTCGCCGCAACCATCAGCAGCATCTGGTCCTTCTGAACCAACTCTCAAGCTTAAAAAGGTCCAGATGCTGCTGTAGATTTGTAGAAGCTGAGGGAAACCAGGTTTCCCCCCAATAAAGCAAAAACTTTATGTTTTCTTCATTTTCCTTCAATTTCATAAGTGGCTGAATCCCTCTACCTGTGTCATGTTCTGGCACAGCTGCCAGCCTTGCCATTGAATATAACGCCCTCTGTCCCTCACTTCATCACAGCCGTGCCAGTGAATCTAACGCCCTCTGTCCCTCACTTCATCACAGCCATGCCAGTGAATCTAACGCCCTCTCTCCCTCACTTCATCACAGCCGTGCCAGTGAATCTAACGCCCTCTGTCCCTCACTTCATCACAGCCGTGCCAGTGAATCTAACGCCCTCTGTCCCTCACTTCACCACAGCCGTGCCAGTGAATCTAACGCCCTCTGTCCCTCACTTCATCACAGCCATGCCAGTGAATCTAACGCCCTCTCTCCCTCACTTCACCACAGCCATTCCAGTGAATCTAATGCCCTCTCTCCCTCACTTCATCACAGCCATTCCAGTGAATCTAATGCCCTCTCTCCCTCACTTCATTACAGACATCTATTTTTGTTGAGTATTGCTTGCACCTGTTTTCCCTCATCACAGACCCTCTTTAAGTTCCTGCTTCCCTGATGTATCCTCTCGGTCTTTGTTTTGGTTTGTAATATGTAACGTAATTGTTCCTGTCTTGAAACTTAGTTCCGGTTTCGACTTGTTTCAGTTACTGTATTAAATGTCTTCTGTTCTCCCTGCGCTTGTGTCCTGCCTCCATCCTTCAACGTTACAGCCTGAGGTTATTATTTGATGGTGCGAAACAGTGCCCCTCTGTATCAGTATGTGTGGGCCTTGTACTGTATTTCATGGTGTTTTGCCAAAAAGGACCAATATAACTCTATATTGATGGAAGGCACATAGGTTTTGGCATCTATTTATCAAATATAACATACATAACTGGCCAATCAGCTTTGAGTTTGTGGCTAGAAAACAACCCACAAATGAAGCCAGGTTATGAATAATGGCTTATAGAGGTTGTAATAATGTATGCATCGACTGTGAATAATGGCTTATAGATGAGGTAATATGTACAGGTGAAAAACATCTTACAGACGTTGTAATATGTATTTTTTCCTCCGACTTGGTTTCCCCAGTGATTGACCAGGGCACCTCTAATGTCTAAAGGTCAGGACCAAGAGCAGAAATTATACCAAGAAAACATTTCCCTGAAGCAAAAGAATGACACTAACCTTGGCCTAAGCATATACCCCGCAGGTATCAACGAGTGTTGTAACTAACCTTATATAAGAAACAAGAAGGGCCTTCTACACCAAATAAAATAAAATCTGCTTCACAAATAATGCATACAGGACTGAAATAGAAGTTAACCCACAAATGATCAAAATCCTAAAAAAGTGGTGTTAAATTTCACACTTACATAAAGGAAAACCATTTTGAAACCTTCCATAACAATGTCCTCAGTCACAGAACAATAATAGAGATAAGAGATAGAATACACCCCATGGATCCCTAGTAAAACAACACAGTCAGACCCAACCAAATCATGAGAAAAAAACTGAGCAAGCTGGAATGCTACGTTAACTCAAACAAAGTACCTAGAGGCAGAATACATGACCACTGTATCTGATATGTAGAGACTCAACTAGCATAACTGAACTGCAAATACAGGGTTCAACTGAAAAAGGGATCTAGGTCTCAATTTGATTTCTCTGTATGAACAGAGATAAAATATATCGCCTTGCTATGGAGAAGACAACATCCACACATCTGCCTCTCAAGAGAATGGTAATGAACAGAGCAAAGTTCAGGTTGATCCTTCATGAAAGCCTACCCCAGAGCGCTCAGGACATCAGTCTGGGGCAAAGTTTCACCTTCCAACTGTACAACAACCCTTCGCACACAGCCTAAACAATGCAGGGGGCACTCTATAGATGGTTACTGTATAAAGTTAGTTCATGAATGAAAGAAAAAAATATGTTGTTTTGTCAGAAAGAAAAAAAATATGTTCTTATGCCAATAAATGAAATAGCTTTTGCAGACTCGCTAGCAATTGCTCAATTCTTATGACTATTACGGTACTAGATACCGGTATTTGTGCTGGAGGTCAACTTAGTAAGAAACGTTAGTCAGTTTTACTGTATCAATATCATTTGCAAATAGACAAATTAACTATTAAAATGGCCAGTGGTAAAAGAGGATTTGTTGAGGATATACAGATTCTGGCACTGTATATCCTGACTGTTAAAGTCATGGGCAGACGCACTGTGAGAACTGGTAAAGAAATGGGCAGACGCACTGTGAAAACTGTTAAAGTCATGGGCAGACGCACTGTGAGAACTGTTAAAGTCATGGGCAGACTCACTGTGAGAACTGTTAAAGTCATGGGCAGATGCATTGTGAGAACTGTTAAAGTCATGGGCAGACGCACTGTGAGAA
>JACXGJ010001586.1:53620-80521 GCA_016801105.1 Esox niger | reverse complement strand
CCATGCAGGTCTCCTCTAGAGCAGTGATGTTTTGGGGCTGTCGCTGGGCAACACGGACTTTCAACTCCCTCCAAAGATTTTCTATGGGGTTGAGATCTGGTGACTGGCTAGGCCACTCCAGGAACTTGAAATGCTTCTTACAAAGCCACTCCTTCATTGCCCGGGCGGTGTGTTTAGGATCATTGTCATGCTGAAAGACCCAGCCACGTTTCATCTTCAATGCCCTTGCTGATGGAAGGAGGTTTTCACTCAAAATCTCACGATACTTGGCCCCATTCATTCTTCCATTTACACGGATCTGGTCCCTTTGCAGAAAAACACCCCCAAAGCATGATGTTTCTACCCCCATGCTTCACAGTAGGTATGGTGTTCTTTGGATGCAACTTGGCATTCTTTCTCCTCCAAACACGACGAAAGTTCTGTTTTGGTTTCATCTGACATTCTCCCAATCCTCTTCTGGATCATCCAAATGCTCTCTAGCAAACCTCAGACAGGCCTGGACATGTACTGGCTTAAGCAGGGGGACACGTCTGGCACTGCAGGATTTGAGTCCCTGGTGGCGTAGTGTGTTACTGATGGTAGCCTTTGTTTCTTTGGTCCCAGCTCTCTGCAGGTCATTCACTAGGTCCCCCCGTGTGGTTCTGGGATTTTTGCTCACCGTTCTTGTGATCATTTTGACCCCACGGGGTGAGATCTTGCGTGGAGCCCTGGATCGAGGGAGATTATCAGTGGTCTTGTATGTCTTCCATTTTCTTATAATTGCTCCCACAGTTGATTTCTTCACACCAAGCTGCTTACCTATTGCAGATTCAGTCTTCCCAGCCTGGTGCAGGTATACAATTTTGTTTCTGGTGTCCTTTGACAGCTCTTTGGTCTTGGCCATAGTGGGGTTTGGAGTGTGACTGTTTGAAGTGGTGGACAGGTGTCTTTTATACTGATAACAAGTTCAAACAGGTGCCATTAATACAGGTAACGAGTGGAGGACAGAGGAGCCTCTTAAAGAAGAAATTACATGTCTGTGAGAGCCAGAAATCTTGCTTGTTTGTAGGTGACCAAATACTTATTTTACCGAAGAATTTACCAATAAATTCATTAAAATGTGATTCTCTGGATTTTTTCTCAAATTTTGTCTCTAATAGTTCAAGTGTACCTATGATGAAAATTACAGGCCTCTCTCATATTTTTAAGTGGGAGAACTTGCACAATTGGTGGCTGACTAAATACCTTTTTGCCCCGCTGTATATTTACAAATATAGATACCCAAAGGAAAACCTTGATTACATTAATCGGTATTCTACAAACAAATTATAACCTGAATTGCATGTGCATTTAATGACTTTCACTCAAATACTAAAAATTACATATCTAAGATTTTTCTATTAAATGATAACGGTTTCCTATAACAGGAACAGTTTTAAATATTGGAAACATTTGTCCAGTTCTAAACAAGATAACTTTTCTTCCAGAGTATCATTATATACATTACTGTACACCTTACAAAAATGATTGTATTTACTTTTATTAATGCTTAACATAACATGAGTCCATATACAGTTATGTCCGGAATATTTGGACTCTACTCCACCACAATGGATTTGAAATTAAACAACTGAGATGCAATGGAAGTGCAGAATTTTATCTTTAATTCAAGGGGTTGAACCAAAATATTGTGTGAAATGTTTAGGAATTGCAACATACACAGTCATACACAGTCCCCTAATTACAGGGGCTCAAATGTAATTGGACAAATTAGCACAATCATAAATATAATGTTAATTTTTTATTCTGGAACACATCACTAAACACTGGGTTTCCTCTTTTGTGATTCTTTGCCAGGCCTTTACTGTAGTTGTCCTCAGTTGCTGTTTGTTTGTGGGACTTTCTGCCTTAAGTTTTGTCTTCAGCAAGTGAAATGCATTCTTGATCGTGTTGAGATCAGGTGATTGACACGGCCATTGCAGAATATTCTTTGCCATAAATATCTCCTCGGTTGCTTTCGCAGTATGTTTTGGGTCATTGTCCATCTGTGAAGTGAAGCGCCCTACAATCAATTTCACTGAATCTGACTGAATCTGAGCAGACAATATATCCCTATACATTTCAGAATTCATCCAGCTGCTTCTGTTTTCTGTCACATCATCAATTTACACTAGTGATCCAGTGCCATTGGGAGCCATGCATGCCCATGCCATCACACTGCCTCCACCGTGGTTTACAGATGATGTGGTATGCTTCAGATCATGAGCTGTTCCGAGCCTTCGCCATACTTTTTTCTTCCCATCATTCCGGTACAAGTTGATCCTAGTTTCATCGGTCCAAAGAATTCTGTTCCAGAATGGGCTGACTTTTTTAGTTGTTTTTTTAACAAAGTCTAATCTGGCCTTTCTATTCTTGAGGCTTATGAATGGTTTACACCTTTGGGTGAACTCTCTGTATTAGCTCAGGTGAAGTCTTCTCTTTATGGTGCACTTGGATAATGATATCCCTATCTCCTGTAGAGTGTTCATCACTTGGCTGGATGTTGTGAAGGGGTTTTTCTTTACCATGTAAAGGATCCTACTACCATCCACCACTGATGTCTTCCATGGATTTCACAGCCTTTTGTGTTGCAGAGCTCACCAGTGCGTTTATTTTTCTTATCAGAATGTACCAAACTGTTGTTTTGGCCACTCTTAATGTTCCTGCTGTCTGTCTGATGGATTTTTTTCTTAAATATAACTCATAATATCCCGTGGTGTCAACCAGACTTCTGTCTGCTTCCAATCGTCTTTTATGTTACACTTCACAGAACTCCCAGCAGATGGTGACAAAACAGTGTTTATTTCACTGCACACCAAGATTGAAAACAGTTTCATTTAAATTCCAGTCATTATAATTCTTTGGAAAGCTTTACAATGAGGAACAAAATGTGAATTTGGTTTACTTTCTGAATTGACTTAAAACTCATTTGAATGAAACGGCAACCTTGCTGAAAACCTCTGAGTAACCAGGATATTCCTTCAACAGCGCAGAGCCGGACTGAAATGCATGGGTGAGGGAGACCACGTCAAGCTCCCTCTGGCATGGACAGAGATGCTTTTACTTGGATTGTGCCCTGGAAAAATTCAAAATGGTTGGTTATTAATGACAGGTCTAATTGGGCCTGTTACAAACCTAATGTGAATAACTGGTGTTTTTCACACTGGCTTTATTGTAATGATTTGGCATTGAACTGAATTCTTTTGTACCATGTGAACTGACCCAGATATATACACTCGGGCAACATTGACTACTAGAATTATAACTACAGCACAGCGTTTTAGTCAGGTCACATCGTCTATAGAGGCTCTTAGTTGTAATTAATCTGAATAATTTGCTTATGTCATAGCTGTAACACTTGGTTTTTGGCAAAATCAAGTCAAACACTGTTTCCTCTTTAGATGCTTTGGATTCCCTTCTGATGTCTTTGGACCATGCTCCAGTGCATGCAGATCAGATACCTGTCCTTTTTTATTTGGTGGAGTCAGTCTTGTACTGGATCTGTACTGATACGTCTCAGAAGCCCTATTTGTACACCTGCGAAGTGAAGATACTCAAGGTATAGTGGACAGATCTAGGTTCCTGTTTTGTACCTTCTCTGAGTGAAAAAAATATCAAGTTAAAACAAGAGCCATACTTTTAAAACAAGCAATAATGTGAATTGTTTTGTTTTTAGCTGGGATATTTGGTTATCTTGAGACTATTTCTATTTCACATCTCTGGAAACCTGAGTGGATACCAAAAGAGCAAATCCCACCTTTGCCATTTTTTGAAAGGTATTGTACTAGAGTGATAAGATAGTGATTCATTCTGCTTTTCCCTTGTCTATGTATTTTTCCCATTTAAAATAATTGGCCTCAAGTCGACCTCAATTTCTACCAACTTTGAAGAGAAATATGTTTAAAGTGGTAATCAGCAGTTTTGGTTAAAGGCTGAAAGATGGGCTTGGAGAAATGTAACCGTGCTCTCTCAAATTCCAAGGACCGAGCATCCCCAATATCACGAATATAGTTTTAACCAAGTTTCTAGGCAATTTCTTTTAGTTGTATTTATTATATTTACAAATATTGGTGGCTACAGTTGAACTAAGCTCATACAGTTGAACTAAGCTCATTTAAAAGTGGTGTTCTTCAACAGAAGAATTGGTTCATTATCATTAATGTACAAGTCGAAATATGAATGTAGTAACAGAAATTGTGTCTTTGTGTGTGTGTTTGAGTGCATGGTCATACAACTTATATCTTTAATGTTGTTTTCTTTTTTAGCTCTCTGCCAGTGTGAATCAATCTACGAACCGTTTCCAAATATCTTGCTCTCAGTGCACTTTATTTCACGTGCCGGAGAGATCATTTGTGGACTAGGCTGTTTTGAAAAAGATTCAGCCCTGGTAAGAGAATCAATGAGAATTCCACAACAATTCTGCCAAACGTCCTAATGGACTTGTTTTGGTCCTGTGGTCAGATTGTGAAATTGTGCTCAGTGCCATCAAGGTCATGGGTTGTAGCATGCCTTCTTAAACCATTTATTCATCCCCTATAAAGTACATTTAGGTTGAAATCCAGCGGCATGTATTAATTTGTTTTAAAATAAGTATTAGATGAACTAAACTAAGATAAACATCAGAAAAGTGTGTTCAAGTCCACTCACTTTATTTGCATGGTGCAATCTTAAGACATAACTTATTTTGAGCCCAGTTTAGACCTGGTTTTAACATGTGTCTTTTTGTTTTATCTTTACACATTCTGATTTTGCCCACTTTGATTGAGAGTGGTAGACCATTAAAAGATCATTTTAGTTAATCATGGTTAGGTCTTCCTGATTATCTTCCTATCCACCTCCAGAGGGAGTCGAAGACACACACATGTATCCTTCAAGTGTAAATTAGACATCAAAACAAAAGCAGAAACGTTTGGAGTACGTCATATGCCTTCTCCCGTGCTTGGGGACCTGCAGTGATGAACTTCTTCCTTTTTGGGTCTGCTTGCGTTTTATTTACATTATTAAAAGGTGAGCTACTCTAACAACACACTGAATTGTTTTAACATAGTCAAAACATGGTCCATAAAGTAACTTTGTTCTCTGTTTTTGAGCACATATTGTAAACAATTAGATGACGAATATAGAATAGGCCTTTAATCTACTCCCACGATGTTAGTAAACACACCTAAACTGAGATATGTAGAATATGTAGTGCTGAACTGGCTTGTTCTTATTAACAGCAATAGGTGCCGTGCAATTCCTCCAGAAATAAGTGCCTCGTAATGGCAACGTGGTCGGATTCCAATCCAAAGTGGATAACCCGTATAGTAAAACATATTACATACACACTGCTTTAGACATTCAGCGTCACACGTTCTCTCCCAGTAAGCTCCTAGTCTCCCCTTCGAGACAGCACTCAGAGTATTTGCTGCCTCTAACTAGGACCTTCACTAGAAGTTGAGGAAGCCCAAAACCATTGCGCCATTCCCACCCTGGTTGGGACTGATGCTTGGGTGCCAGAGCAGCACCTTCGCAGGTCTACAAGCACCTTGTTATATCCATCCTTGGGGACCCCCATACTCCTTGGGTGACCCACCCGGAAGTCAATACTGAAGCTCCCCCTGATCTTGATTTATGGTTGCCTGCCAAAGTGAGGCAAGAGATTCTGTTTTCACTGCACTTACTAGGTATTCTACAGTTTCCCGTCTGTCAGGCCTTCATGTAGACCAAGTATTTAGTCAAGAAAATCCAGAATTGCCTACTTTCCCTACTTTACCTGCACATGCCTATTTGTGTGCATTTGGGCCCTTAACCCTTTTGGGCCTCCATCTTCGTCCAAAGTGACACTGGCTATATCAGCTGCCCTTCAAGGTTGGCCAAACTCACACCATGCCTGTTCCCTCTGCAGCTTCTCTCTGCCCCTCCACCCCGCCTGTCAAAACAGATATGACTAGGCTGTTTAAGGCTAGCCCACCCCCCCATTGAGGCCTTCTCCGAGTCCTGTGGAGGATGACAAGAAAGCCAGCCAATCAATAGGATGGAATTTACATTTGCCCACTCTAGTTCAGAGTTTATATCATCTTCAGTAGAGGAGAGTGCAAACACAACTATCCGTGGGGTGATTTCAAGCCATTAACATTTGAGTAATTAAACAAAACAAACTCTGGACACATCTGCCTTCGTTACCAGACAGTCTATAGTGGGTGTGTACAAAGCAGTGTCAGCTTTAATCAAGGGCTACAAGTGTATACAGACAACAACTCCGACAGCTCCAGCTAACCTAGCTATTTCTTTTTGAAACTGTTAGATGTACCCTTTGTCTTTAAAATAATATATACACAAATACTAAGAAAACGAAGGCCTACAAAAAGATCCAGCCAAAAAGATCAAACCTGTGTAGACCTGTGGTCACTATGTACCCAACACTGTTATGCAAATCGGTTTCTGTTTCTATGCTACTGTGCGCATTAAAGCCTTAGTGTTTTAAAAAATGTTGTCGGATGATGAAAACTACATTGATGCAAGTTGTAAACACAGCTCGTGTGATGACAGCATTGTGAGCACATCATCTGGGTAGGCGTTTAATATTTCCATCTCCTGCTTCGCTCCGGTACATCCTAATGGTTTACCCAGCTGACTTGTTATGTGCTGTAGGACCCAGCTGGCTGTCAGAAGTACGACGTGAACCAGGTGCTCTGGCATTGTCTTCTCTGTTGGTACTGCGTCCAGAGCAACGACGGCCAGCTCTCCCAAGTGGTGCACCAGCTCATTCTGCTAAAACATGAGCTGCAGAAAGACAACTGGTTGGTGTGTTTTTTAAAAAAGTTTTTTCTTGAAGACTGGAATTGTATGTCAGGGTAACACTTCTAGTGTAGGCTGAGTGTGGGCTGTATATCATTCATATTCAAGTGTAGCTATCGCTACTGATGTATCAGGATTCATCAGTTTCTTGTTTTTTTGTATCATGTTAGGATCAACTTATTAATATTTTAAAATACAAGTTTCTTTCAAAATGTTTCACGTTAGTTGATACATTTTGATAGGTCTATATGAAATCCACAGGGTGGACAGTGCTTTGGGATTAATTGTTCTCGGTGAAGCTGCGAAGTCCAGCTCGTTGTGCCTTCAGATGTTGCTGAGTCTCCACATTAACCTCAAGACAGAGAAAGATGGGATTTTGGAAGAAAACGTAAAGCAAACATTATAGTGTGATTTTGTAGACCAAAATTCCTGGACTAATTTCCTTTTATTCTAATTTATTTCAGCGTTCAAATGTACATTGTCTCACACTTTTTTTCCCAACCTCTCTCCTATCCCACTAAAAGTATGTCATCCTGTCTCAGGACAGGGTATCTCAGAGGAGTGGCTGGCCATGGCAGTTGGAACACATCTATATCAACACGTTAGCAGACATATGCCTGCATAGCAGCAATGCAGAGATACAGAAAACTGCTCTGCTGGGCAGACAAACCCCTCAAGAGTATTATGTTACAGATGGACTGCTTCAGTGTCTGAAGTTCTGTAAGTCCAGGATGTGACATTGTCAAAAAGCAAACAAGCAATATTATAAAAACTATATATTTAAGTACCCATTAGGCCGTTATCTCATCAAGCTAAACCTCCATTGCAGAGTTTTCTTTGAACAAGGCTACATTCCAAAGTGGCATCTAAAGCAGTAATTCCTTATCTAGGTTGTCTGATTTTTTTTTTTCATTTGCTGAGTGTGGTGTCATCTGTTCATTCGCTAGCTGGCGCTGAGGACTGGCGACTGCGCTACGGTGCGGTTCAGGCTTTGGTGTGTGTGTGCCGAGGGCTCAGCAGAGCTTTGTTGCAGGACGGGCTGAGGAATGTGGCCTGGATCGCACTGCAGGAACACCTTGGCCAAGAGACAGACCAGCGAGTTCGAGAGGCCTCCAGGGTTATAGAGGTACTGAGTTCTTTATGTCTCTGAATTCTCCTAGTTAGGTCAGAGGGCTAGTAAAAACACTGGACCTTTTTAGCTTAACGTCAACTTGCAAAGAAAATTTATTTTGTATTTTCATATCACACTGGGGGGACCACTTTAATTTATTCAAAATCAGGTATATGCCAAATGGTATTTTAAATCTCTTAAATAATTTTTTGTAATTCTACCTCAAAGCATCACTGGAAGAACCTACCACATCAAAAATACCACCCAAAGGTTTATGTGACGAATAATTAGGAGAGGTTCTTTGAAGGTGTTTAAAACCCCAAAAAGGATCCACACTTTAGCTTCGTATTCACACACTCTTTGTTATAATGTGTTTCAGAATAATTTACCCTGGTTATTACATCTAATCTTAATGGGGAAAAATGCCAGTTTGTTAGGATTAATGGATCCATTTAAAGATTAGCATATTTTATAATTACTGTGGTTACATTTTTCTCACAATATGTTGCTGAGCAGCCATTTCCACATTCACTAATTAAAAGCACAACTGCTAACATTAGTAACTCATCGATTTAAGCTTTTTAAAATACATTTGGGTAATCTAATACTTATGGATTGTGCTATTTTTCTTTTTCCCTAGGCTGAAATTAATGTCCCAGAGAGCATACTTTTCAGTGAGGGACGGAAGCCATCAGATCCTCCTGCTGCTAGCATACCTGGTCATCTGATCACCTGGAGGTTAGCATGTACCCTCTCTCAGTTTTTCCTGCCCCCCATGCCTCTCCAGGTCAACCACCGCACAAAGGCTAAGAAAGAACCACCACGTCCCACTACCAGGCCTTGGCAAAAAGCCTCTCTTTCTAGACCCAAAGAAACCTTCCACTCTGCCAGGAAGACAGAGCATCCAACCAGACACCCAGAGGCTTGTCACATTGCCCAGGGGTAAGCGTAACCATAAAGGTTTAGTGTGGAAAACAAAGTAGGAATTTAGGTGGAATTTTCCTGTTATCATTACAGTACATGATTTCACTATGGAGAAACAATGTAAAATAATTTTACATAACATTATTCCATTTATTATAGAGGAAGTAAGAAACGCCAAGCTTACTTAGCCTTTACGGAACGCAGAAATGGCGACTTGATGAGAGTGGTGGAGGACCAGGTGAGCATTGCATTTATTACACTGAGCAAGAATGCAAACACAACACAAGGTGCCCCTTTGTAATGTTCATGCGGTTAAATCAGCTTCTTGATACACCAGATATGTCAGCAAAGCAGATTATCCTCTCACTCATAGAGGTGTAATTTGAGAAAGTTGGAGTCTTAAGATTTTGGGATATATGGGACACGAAACCTTTACTGTTATTCATATTTTTGTTTAGTGAACAGATACCAGGTACATATGGATGACAGTTGTCAAATCATAGGTCATTCTTGTAAGAAAAGTGAATAATAAATAAAGCAACCATAAAGCAAGCTTTACAGTTAGAAATTAATTTCCTTTGCTAGTGTGTGTGTTGTTCCTTATGGTGCCATTGCCATGGAATACATCCTGAAGGATTTCCACTTGGCTATGAGTCAACCCTTACTGTATGTTAGCAGTGATGGCGTAATCATACTTTGCCATCTCTGATGTTAGCTAATAATGCATTTTTTGTTTTTTTATTGAACTTCAGTGGCAAAAAGAACTCCAGATTAAATTGGCAGAAGGGAGATGCTGAACAGGATTAATTGGAAAATGCACCAAAAGAAAGAGGAACATTTCAAAGAGTTCATGAGGAGGCGAATGGAAAAAGTCAAGAAGGACACTAAACCATATGAGCTGCCTGCGAATGAGAGGTCAACATTAATGGACCATGACTTCATTCAAAGACATAAAAAGTACTTGTGCCATGCTCTCAATTAAATACGTATTCAAGAAATGTTTTTAACATGGTGATTGCATTTAGCATTATTCTGGATGAAATGTTGCAGAAGGGCAAATGGTTTTATACATTTTATTTCAAATTTGAGACATTCAATTAGCAAAATTTGTATTTTTAATTGTCCCATTATATTATATTCGAAGTAAGATTTCCAACAAAATGTAAGTCTCAACAAGCATCACTGACAGAGATCTGTACATAACATCATTCCATGGTTCTCAGTTTTAAAGACAGACAAAATACAACTATTCAATGTTATACCAATTAAAGGTTTCTCAAATATGCTTTTGATTTTAAATCATCCTCAAGCCTTTGTCTCAAAGTTGAATTCCATCAATTATAACAGTAAAAAAAGAATATTTATCAGATGTAATCAAATGTGATAACAATTATTAAACTCTGACATTCCCATCAACATTCAAAAATTACATGACAGCGGTTTCCACATTCATTTACATTGACACAAACACACATTACAAAATGTACAGCTTCCTATGACCCAGGAATCCTTATTCTTTACAAGTGGCAGTTGTTTGACCACCACAATAGGTAGGTATGCTACCATAACATGAATGCCCCCCTCAACACCCCCCTCGTTGAAAAAGTCTAGTAATAGTAAAAACCCATGGTAACATGTAAAAGTGGATTGGAAAATGGCTCAGTCAGGGTACTAGTTTAAGGCATTGCATGTGCTACCCAAGTTCACAAGGAAGAACGTAATGAACACACAAAAAACACAAAGCACAAATGACAGGGTGTGAGACCTTTGGCATGTATCATATGGGAGTTGTGTGTAAGCAAGCAGTTTTACCCTTTTGGCTGTAGTAATAGAATGTACATCACAAATGAAATTACATATGATTGTACATCTAAAATATGAGAATAACTGAAATGTTTGCAAAAAAACTGGACTTTTGTCTATCGTAGCAATTGGTTGGATCTACTGTATAAATGATCGACTCTAATTAAACCTGTGAAAGATAATACTAAACCAGAGGTGGTCTATTCAACACTTAAATCCTGTGTTCCAAAAACAGGTTACGCTATTTAGTGTATGCTACTTTTTGTTTTACATTTGTTGGGCACTACTTTTTTCCGTTTGGGATTTATCCATTGTGACCACTAAGTGAACATTCAGTGCATGTCATGTAATTACTTGTAATGGATTGAATTGCTTCAGGGTTGTTACATCTTTGAACACTGCCAAGCGCCTTACTGAGAGGTGCATCATAAAACCCAAGTAGCGTTACCCAAAGAGAGAACATTACAAATCTCTGCTCAAGCCATAGATAGAGGGCACCTAGGATATCATCAAACATTTTTATAGTGGTGTAAAATATATATTTTTCTTAAAGGAGATCACATACTACAAGACATTAGGTCACAATAACAGACCCATATTAATTAATGTAATGTCACATCAACTGTTAGCTGCAGTTATTTTGTGTCAATGGCAGACCGTGAAGCACATTTTAATCAAAGGGAACAACACACAAAGATATCTACATGGGGCTCATTATAAAACTGAGAAATAAGGCACATATTTGGTCTTTGGAAAAATAAAAAACAGCATTCCACATGAGATTAACTATATCTCCCAAATAACTGCTAATCGCTGTAAAAAAACAAAAACATTTAGAATAAGTCATCTGTCAAATTTTCAAGCAGGCAAGCAATATTTCTTGTAATTGAAGAATCACATTGTAAAGAATCATATTTGTGGGAAAATGTATCTGTACGTGCAGCCTATTAAAAGAGTTAGTGAAATTTCAACATGATGTTAGTCAGTGACACATATTGGCCGGATATTGGGCGCACGCCACGGCAGTCACTCATTGGGCTCTCTGGCCAGTGCTCATGTCAGCTGCACGCGGAATGTACTGATCTCCATTGGTTTAAGGCTGATTTCTTTCTGGCTCGATCCCCCCTCAGTCTGGTGCATCAGAGTCAGGGACACGGCGGCGATCCTCTGGAGTTTCAGTTCGGAAAACAGCTTCTCTGCACGGAGCTACAGGAGAGCCAAACCAAACGTAAACAATGAGGACACAAATAAACCAACAATGAGGGCTGGATGGATATGTTAAATGAAAACATTTTTTAAATCTTTTATCACAATGAACATTTTCCTTAAAATAAGCCATTATAACTGCATACTTAACAGGCCTACTAAGTATATTAGGGTTAAATGTCTGGATCATTAGTTTTCACGGTCTACTATTTCCATATTCTAATGACAACCTTCTTCCGGTTTGATAGAGAGAAATACCCTCTTCAGCATTGTAGTAGTTGTCTTGTTATCAGAAATGGAGGAAATGTAACGAAAGGAGTTTCCTGGGCATTTTCTCTAACTCTACAGCATGTGACTACTGAGCAGCTGTTTCCGGAGGGTAAACTGCATTCCTAGATCTACGGCAGCGCTAGCCACTTGAATGAGAAGCGTCATGTGCAACCCTCATTCTGACCCTGAATTACAATGTCCTAAACAAGAAATAAAGGATCTTTGGTGATGATTTTCAGTTTGGTATCTGTGTGTTTTTTAGGCGTACTAGTTAGTGTGCGTATAGAGCAGCAAGGCCGGTCTTACCTTCCCCTGCGTGGTGGCACATAGGAGGCCTGTGTTCCGATTGGAGAGGGCGCAGTCAAAGCCTTTTCTGTGCAGAATCAAAGCCGCCTCGTCTGACGGGCCACCCCCTTCCTCCTGTTGGGACGGTAAGAGACTTCTTAGTCTCCATGAAGACCCCCACTGTCTTCCCCCGACTGCCTCCCCACCTCCCACCCTCAGACTCAACACTGGGGCAATTATGGAGGCCAACCATTCACAAGTCAGCTGGCTTTCCACACGGCCATGTTGAAGGAGCTGCTCATAGAACAGGCCCGGGTTCAAGTATGTTAAGAATGATAATGTGATGAAGGCGAATGTGATATGTTAATAATGTTAATGTTATATGTTAAGGTTGATGTAGAAATTCAGGAGGAAGTTGGAAGAAGAAAGTTGCCGAATAGAAATTAAGCTGTAACAGGCTGGGGAGGGGTAGTCATGTACCACAAGTGCTGCAGTAACAGGAAAACACATGTTATTGGTAAGGGGGGCTGACCCAAGCTCCGCGCCTTATGAGCCGAGGTAAGACAATTAGGAATTTGAGTACTCACACCCTAGCGAGTAAGAATGTATATGTTGGGGGTGGATTAGGGACGGGGCGAGAACTAAAAAGGCTATAAAAACCGCACCGAGGGGAAGGAACTTAAAACTTGTTGGTAAGCTTGTCTCCAGATATATGATTGTGTAATCAATAAAATGGGTTGATTATTGATTATAATATTGCTCTATTCCTTATTGACTTCAACTTGTCAACGTATTTGGGTGAAGCAGGTTTGGCTTCAACAAGTACTATTCAAAATCACGTGTGAAAAAGATCCACGGTTGATTGATTGAACTTGCCTGGCCAAATGGACGGGTAGTGTAGTCCTAATACGTCAAAAACATGCCAATCAGGAACTCCGGGCTAGCGTACGCGAACTCTCCGTGTTATTTGAGTGGATTTTCAAACAGTTTTTTAAACCCATGTCGGATTCTGACACAGCACTACTGCTGTTTACTCTCTGACCGAATGACGACAAGTCATTTTCGTACTCCCTACAGGAACGTTAACTTTATCATGCGCGTTACGTGGTGGAATTAGCAGGGAGAGCAAAGTGCAAACAAACGTGTAGCAATAGCAGTGGTGTCATTACCCACGTTGTCATTTCAACTCATATAGAGCACTCGTCTCTAAAACATTTCAGGGTCCCGCACTCTTGATTTGTTCTCGCGGTCAAATCGCATGTCCGAGCGCCATCTTCATGATCAATAATTGAGCAAATTGGTCGGCGGCTTTCCCCATCTTGGTGGAACAATTAGCTCAATCATAGACATGAGAAACGGCGAAGTCATTGGAGTTAATGGGCTGTGCAGCAACAGAGAAAATTTTAGTAGACGGCCCTGCAAACATACCCGGTGCATTTACAGAGATGATATCTATGACGAAATACAGAGCCCCCAAGAAGAGTTCTGAGAGTGTGTGTGTGTGTGTGTGTGTGTGTGTGTGTGGGGGGGGGGGGGGGGTTATCCTAACAAGCAATTAAGCCAGTATTTCACATAGATGGGTTTGAGACCATACAGGGAAGATCTTAATCACACTTAAAGACATTGACTGTGGGAAAAGTCCTTATAGAAACACTTGGTATGAAGTCTCTTCTGTCTACTACCATTAATTAGTCTAATAACCTGGAGTTAGCTGGGTATTGAATAGTCTGAATACAGTAGATTTTTATTCTAATTTCTGAGGCTTTGGCTGCGGAACAGACCTTTTCCCTGATATCTTTAGTCCGTCAGATCAAAAGACCCAGAGTTTCCCGAAGCTGCTACCCATTGATCATGTTCCGTGCTCACCCGTTTGTTCTCCGTGCAAACTCTGTTCTACTCGCTACTCAGGCAACTCTTGGTGAGTTTGATCAAGTTAGATCAAAGCTGAATCAATATCTGCCAGATCATATAATGATAGCTGTATCCTGGGTTATGTAACAGGACCGAATATAATGGCAAACTATAATATCACTCTAGGACAAAAACACCAGAGCACTGAATCTTCAAGGACAAAAAAAATATTTTACAGTATATTTCGGGGGCATTTTATGATTTATTGACAGCAGAGAGAAGATGAGAATGAAAGAAAATGTGTTGCATTAGGCGGGAATCAAACCCATGCTGTGGCAGTACATGTGCACACTAGAGGCAGCGGCTTTCGTGGCTTGACAACTCTAGGCCAGAGTGAATGATAAGACATCCGCGCGTACGACCCAGCATACTTCAGGATGTTAGCCACCTCAGTCAGTGAAGACGCATGTGGTCACATTTAGATCTTATAGCCTACAGTGTTGCTTCAAACCAAGAAAGCATAACTTGAACAGCTTTGTAGCGAACAGTTAAACTGTGGTAACCGCAGTATAAACATGATCCACACAAGCTTTGGATCGCTTGACTCTATGGACTAAAGCTACTTATGCTTTGCTGCGGAAAAAAGCAGAAGATATTGGAAAAAAAACTGAAGATTATAAGGATGTATCGTCAACTGTCTTTACACAGTGCTTAGACAGTATATTGGCAATATACCACAAACCCAACTGAATTTAAGTTGTTAAGTTGTAACGTCATACTTATTTATTACACCTCATATACCACAGCTATTAGCCAACCATCACCCAGGAGATAATATATTATATGGCATGTATTTCGCAGCATTAAACCCCTTACCTTGGCCTGGATAGTGCGTAGGTTTACCAGGTGGATGTCACAGGGCAGTGATGAGGCCAGCGGGCTGAACCTGGTCAGGGACAGGGAGCCTGCTTCAGTGCTGACTGCCATGGGGATCAGAGGATGGTTCAGGTACAGTGAGGATACATGACTCAGCAGGGATGGGTAGCTGAGGGGCGAAGGTTTCTCCCCCTGGATATACCAAACAAAAGTCAGGGATGGATTACAGTACTCTGATGCAAAAGTAACCAGAAAAATAATAATAATAATAAGTACGTAATATATTAAAATGTGCCCGTTCTAAATACCTCATTGTCGGTCTTGGCCCTCTTTTCCAGTAGCAACCGGAAAGAGTTTGAGGTAACTTTGTTGTCAAGGACACCCTGGCCTAGCCCACGGTTATCGTCCTGGTTCAGCCGACGGTCCATAATTACCTCCAACTGGCCTGGAGGGGGAAATTTGAAAGGTGATCTTGAGAAATATTCTGATATAATGTATTTTTTGTCCAGACGTGAAATAAATGAATCAAAATCCTGACCTCTACGGTTGTAGAGTCAGCCTACAGCATGATAGAGCTGCACAATTCAATCAAATTTCTAATTCAAGCCATAATACCACCTCTTTTCACAAACTATGCCAAAATGTCTGATTTCACCAAGTTCTATACAGATGACAAGCTTAGAATTTAACGGGGATGTCATCTTTCCCGGAGACGTAAAGTGTAGTAACCAGAAACATCCTCCAGCCTGTACTTACCGCTCTTGAGGCTGGCGGAGCCCAGGGACTGAGCAGAGAGCAAGGTCATTCTTGTGCCGGAGTCCTGAAGGTAGGCCATACTGGTCATGGGGTAGAAGTTTGCCTGGAGGGGAAGCTTGGCCATGGTTCTTCTCGGTTGGATCTGCGGGACAAGTCAAATATAAAGGTACAAAGGAACCACGTGACCTAACCAGAAAAAAACTCAAGGCCCTAGTTATGCTTTAAGAAGGACCAAGATGTTTTCATGCATGTTGAAAGGCTCCTGGCCTCACATTCTGAATCTCCAGAGAGCAAGTGTGTTGAGTGGAATCTTTATCTTAAGCCGTCTAAGTATGTTTAGACTACAAAGGCTATGGGAAGCTGTTCAAGTGGGTTGTTGGTTATTATTTACAAGTAGCGTAGCATTTTAGAGTAAAAAAAATAAATAATCTAATCTCTGATGGCAGTTAATCTCTCTTGATCCCCGAAAACAAGGTCAGACTGACAAAAACGTGCAAATTGGGATTTCGAGGGAAAACCCTGCCTCTCGAGAATTGCAGTAGCGTGTCTAATTGGCAAAGGAGCGTCAAATACTGATCTGTCTAAAGATTCTTCCCTGAAGAAAAATGTGATCGTTCAAATCTGCATTTCAGCTTTTGTTTTCAATACAAAACGGAACATCATGACAGATGAAACACAATGATTAAAAGGTTTTTGGGAACTTGGAAAGCTTCTATCCCCACCAAGACAAGCTAATGCTACAAAATAGCTTTCATTTCAAAGCTAATTGCATTTGTCATGAATGTTGACATGAACATGCACAATACTGCATAGAAATCTCTGGAAGTTCAGAAGCCAGAAAACAGCATTGTTTTGGTCTGAAACTGGTTACAGAAGCTGTAATACTGGGGCGCTTTGGGCTATACATAGCTCCATTGCATTGTGGATAGTTCTCAAAGCGCAAGTGGGAGAGAGGACTTCGACAGCATATTCCAACTACACATTCTAATTCAAATAGTTATCTGGTGTGAGTTGCTTCTCTGAGAGTGCAATTTCTATCTGTTTTCTTTGCTCCACGCTTTTGTCAGTTTTATCTCCAGCACTCTTTCGGGGAACTTAAATAGCAGGGGGTTACATTTCCTTTCAGTGGCTTTTCTCATTAAGTAAGCACACAAAGAGATATTCAACGCTAAAGTGACATGAAATGAAATAATTGTATAGCTGCGACTGATTAACCTTCATACTTTCAGTATGCACCAAATAAAATCCCTGTTCCCGCCTTGAGTGATACGTGGCAAGTGCCTGAGGAGACTGAGGGAAACAGAGACCCGGGCCCTACAGTAACAGTACCTGGTATCCGTTGAGGTCGGTGAAGAATCGATCCTTGCTGTCAAGATCTGATGTTAACCTCATTGCAATTTCACGGTTGAACTCCCCTCTTATGTCTACCGAGTTACATATCTCCACCGCCTGGCCATCCACACCTAGAGGAGGGAGGGAGAGCAAGAGAGGAGGGGGGAAGAGGGCGGGGAGGGGCAGACACAGAAATGGTGAGAGGGATAGAGACAGAGAAAGCGACAGATAGGGATGGAGACAGAGGCATAGAGAAAGAGAAAGGGGAGAAAAATTAATTGAAAGTGAACACTAACTCGATCCTAAAGGCTGCACTGAACAGCCACTGTAGTTCTTACATTATTACTCAAGAACAGGTACTGCCACTCAAGAAAGACATATTACAGGAAAGGAAATAATCGAGGTAACAAAAAAGGGAAGCAGGATTTCCTTTTTCATATTTTATTATATTGAAAAATACATGCCAACCAATTTGTCCAATTTTGAAACTTAAAATCTTTACATTTTTAATCTGGATTCCTAATCTTGGCTACGGCACATATTCAAAAGCTTCAACACTTAATTACACTATTAATATTTATCACATATTAAATCCTGCTTGGGAATACATCCTAATATCATTTTACCAACCAAACTTAATTAATCCATCGGGAGGGGAAAATCAAATCTGTCCTAGTTTTTCCAAATGGTAAAAAAACATCCTCCCAAATAAACAGAAATAGCCTTTGAGTGAACACAAATCAGTTAAAGGAAATTGAGACTGAACGTAGGGCCATTTACAGTAACAGTGAAGCAACAAAAAAGATATAATCTGTATACGGTAGCTGAATACTGTACCCTCCGGTCAAAGATATGTACAGAAATAAAACCATTCCATCTTCGGTAAATCAGCCAATTAAGGTCTGTTTGGCAGTGATAACCCTTAGGGTCCTTCTCCTGGGTAGCATAACCACAGCTTCCCTTTTTTCGGCCCTCACCAAGCACACAACAAAACAACTAGTTTTTTCAGAGAAACCAAGCAAAGATATTGCACAAAACCAAATCTTTCTTTTCACTCTGTCTCTTGTACAGTATTGATAGGGCACACAAGCTGGAGTCTTCAATATTATATTTACTTAATTATAACCAAGACAAACAGTCAGTTCAGAAAAACAACAAATGAAAACACCTGCATTCAGGTGACCAACAATAATTAGGATCTCATTGAACGAATCCTATTTTTACTGCCGGACCTGCACATATTAAATAAATCGGTCAGAAAGATGGCTTTGATTATCCAACATTCGAAATGCAAATCGTTTCCAGAGAAATGAGTGTGATTGGACTTGACAGGAAAGGGTCAAGAACACTATACACTGAAATATCCTTATGAATCAACTAAACGACAAGTTTTATGGTGGGTGTAAGAAATAAGAATTTGGTCCTTTCAAACAAATGATTATGACATTGCTGAGAGCTCAGCGAGTCAGGGACTGACAGCAATTTGTGTTTCTACATGTGCAGACAATGAGTAGTGGCTCAGCAGAGAAACAGCATTGCAGGTTTCTGCCCTCTAAGAATACCGCACAAACCCCTTCGGTCCAAACCATCATTATTGTTAGAGTTCTAAATAAAGCCAGAATGGAGCCAGCAGCCAACATGTTTGCACATTTTCAATAACAGATTGCAGTCAATCTGTTACTAGCTGGGGTCCAAATCATCATTCTTATCATTAATTTCCACCATTCAAATTCACCAAATAAATTTTTCAACCCACCAAGCTACTCTTTTTTTGCCAACTGCTACTGGTCAATCAGCATAATGTTACCTGGTAGCCTAAGCAAGGCCCCTGAACTGAACACTGCAGAGGTGATGAGAAAACAGAGCCCCATTAATTCCAATGAAGGCATGCAAGGTGAGGATGGAGACCACTGGTGATGTAAGCGAGGTGTGCAGACTAAACAGGGCAGAATCGGTTCTGGGGAAAACTCTGCAACACTGCATCACTACTGAATCGGTTCTGGGGAAAACTCTGCAACACTGCATCACTACTGATCAAATTACGCTTCCTAGCTTCCAGACCACCATTTTACATTTGTGCATTTGAAACAGACTTTTCTTTAACTAGCCTGGTTATTCACATTTTCAATAAATTAGGAATACTGTAAAAAAAATATGTTGGGCCTTGTTTTCTTGCATTTTGAAAATTATTAGTAGAGGAAAGGGGCAATTGAAGCTCATATACTGTATGTTTTTTTCCATATCTTAACTCTTCCAGCGAGAAACACACCCAGGGAAACATAAAAACAAGGCAATTCAATTCCAGTCCAGGAGTGCCGAAACATTTATGTTTATAGATCTTAAGTGGATTTCTAAAGGACCATTAAGGAATTCAGAAAACCTAAAATGGTTCCCTTATGAGATCACTCTGAAAGACCTTATCAGGTTCTTTAGGATCACAAAAAAGTATTCATGTAGCTCATCGTGTCAGATTAGTTTTCAATCAGTGTTTTAGTGCATTAATGTTTCTTGTCCTGATTAATTCATTTAGGACACTCGTCTGCAACCAAGCTTAGGATACTATGCAAATACATGTCCGGAAAAAATGAAGAGACCACTGCATCTTTTTCTTTCCTTTCCAAAAAAGATAAAAAAGAAGGTTTTGCATGAGGAACAGAGGGGTTAAAATGAAACAGACCACTGCAAATTGGACGCTTCTGTTCCTCACCCAAAACTTTCCTTTTCTACTTTTTTTGGAAAGAAAAAGGTGCAGTGGTCTCTTAATTTTTTCCCGACCTGAATGTTCACCAGCTTTCAGTGGACGTCGCTGATCAAAGTCAACTGTAGATAGGTCAAGCAAGCGCATTAACACTGCTTATTCACACACTCTTACCTTGAACATTATAGAGGCGTACAGTGTGCGTCACGTGATCGAAGGTAGTGGTGATCTCAGAGAACACAGAACCTTTGGTTACCCTGATCACTGGAGACTGGGCGGGAGAGTACATCTGGAGGAGCGCAGAAAATCAATGAGAATCCAATCACTCATACATAACCCAATCTCCCTTCCATTTCTGCCGAAAATACCTCACACAGAGAGCTGGAAAGGGAAAACGAACGTGAACGAACGAGAGGGAAATTCAGGGAGCGAAACCATTGTATTAGCTGACATCTCCCTTCTTGGCAGGATAACACGATACAGCTGTAATGATACATGTTGACAGAGCAGCATCAGTCTCGTTGGATAAAGTCGTCAGGTTTACCTTGGCTTCTCCGTCGGGAAGGAACAAGTAGGCTCCACTTTTATCTCTGCTGCTGCTGGTACCGTACCACGCAAACCCCACCTGGATCCGATGCTCTGAGCCGTCCTCCTTCAGCTTCAATCTCTGAGGGTGTCAGTCAGTCGGAAGAAGAGGGCTTCAACACCTACATAGTCTCCATCATACTGACAGTTTTACCTCAGTGATGAGGAGCTCACAGCAAGGTGTAGGCAACTAGATTTAGCCCCGGGCAAATTTTTGTCTGTACAAATGCGTTGGGGGGGCCCAGAACAGAAATAATATACAAACGTATGTGTATTATAGAAAGTAATTTGTACACTTCAGACTAATAACAACTAAGACCAAAAATAGACTGAATTTGAAAGAAATGAATTTAATAACTTGGAGCTTTCCTACAATTCTATATTTGCAGAGATAATTCTGAACACATCTCCTAAAGGCCACATTTTTGTGGATCTGTTTGACTTAAATACATAACCATTTCTTTCTTGACCATGGGCGATCCAAAGAAATGACAGCGGAACGGACAAACAGACAACATGTGTTGTTGTAAGGGAGCTGGTTTCGTCAACTATGTGTTGAGCTTGTGTGAGGAGAAAAAAAATCTGAGAATGACCTCACAAGAATAACGCTTCAGCTCAGCTTGGTACCATAGTCCTGTGCCACACAACTGACCTTTCAGTGCAGCATAGTGACTGTGCTTTATGACTCTGGTTGAGTGCTATTAGAAAGGCTTTGAACAACATTGCACTTCTGCGGGAGATCTGTGCTCGACGGTGTTTTACAGCAATATAGTTCACTATTCTGCGCCTGTGTCTTTACCTCCATCAGCCCGGTGGTGGCGGAGCTCCAGACCTGGAGGTGGGGGTTTTGGATGCTGATGGGGGTGGAGGTGTCCTGGGGGTTGTTGACGGTGAAATGCTTCACGCTAAGGGACAGCTCGCCACCCTGCCTCAGGAAGATGTACTGGGCAGACTCTGCCCCGCCCTCCTCTGCCTTGCTCAAGTGGTATACCCCAAGACCAAGTGCTGGCACCTGAACTACGAATGACAACTGGCCCCATAAAGGAAACATGACAACATGCAAATGTCAGTGGATGGCATAAACTGAAACATTTTCGGTTTCACCAGGGACTGGTATCTGGAATCAATCTCAGGTACTAAAAATACCACAGTTGTCGGTTGACTTGTTTCGTAATGCCAGCCAAACAAAATCAATGTTTGTTATAACGCTCTTCCTAGAATTAATCTTGCCTGCCCGATACGCATATTATCATTCATGAATGCATGTGAATTTGTAAAATCAATATAGCGTAAATCAATATTCTATTCACTCTTACTGAAAATCTAGCTATCGGCGATAAAAGCTGAAAGCAAGACAGATAATGTCAGACCTATTTTCCAGCAATATTTAAGAGAAAAACAAATGGATAATTTATCTGAAAAATAACATGGGTTATTTATGGTTACCTCTTCCCATATACCTGAGCTCCTGTTTCTGCTCAAGTGAAGTGCCCCCATAGCATGACGTTACCACAACCATGCTTGCCAGTAGATACATGTTGCCTTTGCGTAAAGCAAATATTTTGAAATTGAGTGTGCATAAACTCTTGTCATTAGATCTTTGTAGACCACTGCTATCTCAAAATGCAACAAAGAAACCTTCAAGTAAATCCCAGAGGAACAGCTGGTTTAAGTTAAGGCTAATCAGAATCACTTAAATTGATGTCTGACAATTTCATGTACAGGTCAACTTTGTACATGATTTGGCATCTGACCGGTTGAATCTTTTACATCATTTCAACATTTACAAAGCCATTATCAATGGTGTGCACACGAACACAACCAAGACATTGACTTATCCATTTGTTTTAAACATACTGATTTCATTGCTTACAAGATATAATTAAAAGAGAAAAAAGGTCTGACACGATTCATCCTGATTTTAGCTGTCAACAAACTTCCTTTTCAATTAGGCAGTGTAGACTCTTGATATCTATTGTATTTAGGAGACAGACCTCAGCATCTCATTTTAAAAAAGAACGGATAGCAAAGCAATTCCCTGACAATCGTACCTGGAAGGCCTCTGTGGAGGCTGTGGTGGTGTCGTCCCAGACTGCGCTAACCTGAGCAGGGATGGGATGACTGTGGGAAGTGTCAACGCGCACATGGGGAGTGTTCACATACACGGTCACCACTGATACCCGGTCCTGCTCCGTGGGGTTGTAGATTACCACAGATCTGGAGGAAAATACATTTTGGTAAGACTTTTCAATGTTTTGAACTGAAAGTGCAAACAAAACCAGTTTACACAACAGATGCTACAACGGTCATTAGGTTTAGTGCGGTTAAACCTTTGTACTTAGATTTACCTAGGCTGTAAGCTGATTTTCAGAACGGTTTTTCGTGGCAGGGCATCTTGAGCAGGCTGGATGTCATCCTGAGAGAAATGAAATGGGCCAGACATTTAAAATTGATTTGCAAAGGAAAACTAACTACCACACAGTCCACAGGCTATTTCCAGCTCTTTTTTCACAGCCATTTAAAAAAATTGCTTTTTGCCTCCACTTTTGGCAATTTAGAAGCTATTTAAACATCGAAGGCTCATTCACTTCCTAATACAGTTTCTATTAGGTCTGAATGAGTGAGATCTTTTAAACATTTTTTCAGCTGCTGTGGCAGTACAAGGAAGTGGAAAAGGTTACATTGTTCTGAAAATGTATGTTTACTTCCTTCTTGTGCAATTCGAATAATCCAAGTGTTTTCTGCCTCCTTGAGGGATTTTGCCAAAGTTCGAGTGTGGTAAACACTTCAATGGTAGCTACTTCATGCACTTCAGTCCCTGTAGCACTGCCATCAACCTTCCCCTTTCTAAAAATCACACCATTCAGATGAAGTGTTTCCATGCCTAACCAACAACATTTGTCAACACAGAAATTAAAATGCCTTTGAAAAATACACTATTTTACCCACCATTTGAAGGAATGCCTTTGAGGGATTGTGACTGTATGCATTTTTGTCCTTCAGTATCAGCCAGTGTGCGGAGCTGACCATCACTTGTTTCAAATTCAAAATGGAATGAAACAACCTAAGAAAGGGAAACATTTTCTACTAAATATCCAGAGGAAAGCTGTCAAAGACCTGAGCCAAATTTATTATTCAATCAATGTCTATGGCTTGACAGGAAATAAACAGTAAAACCATATTGGTGCAATTGTATTTGCAGATTAGTACAGATTTTTGTAAATTTGTTTGTGTTCGGCCTTCTTCGTCTGGGGAGTGCTTGGATAAAAAATTAATGTTTTATTCACAACACAACCTTACCACATCAAATGGATTGAAGATGGCAGTGAAATTGTCCAATCAATTTTAAATCTCTTTTTAAGGACACATTGTGGGTATAGCATGTAAACATAGGATGAAACTAGAATTTAGCCTTTAGCAATGCTATAATCTCAATCAACAAACCCCCCCAAAAAACACTCAAATACATCAGATAAGATAAACCAAGGAGAGGTCTTTGGATCGTAGAAATTGAAAAGCATCTGAACTTTACAGTGCCCTCAACTAACACTGGCAACCTTGATAAATATGAGCAAAATGGGCTGTGAGAAAATGTCTTCACTGTTTATCCAATTGACCTTTCATTGAAATATTAACCAGAGTCTAAAAAATTGAAAGAAAATACACATTATCATAAAACAAATATTTCTCGCAAATAATTGTGACACAATTATTGGCAACACTTAATTTAATACTTTGTGCAAACTCCCTTTGCCAAGATAACAGCTTTGAGTCTCTTCTATGATGCATAATGAGGTTGGAGAACACATGGCATGGGATCCGACACCATTCCTCCATACAGAATCTTTCCAGATCAATCAGAATCCAAGGGCCACACTGGACTCCTCTTCAGTTCATCCCATAGTTTTTTTATAGGGTTTACATCAGAGGAATGGGATGGCCATGGCAAAACCTTGATTCTGTGGTCAGTGAGCCATATTTGTGATGATTTTGAGGCGTAGTTTGGATTACTGTCCTGCTGGAAGAATCAACCACAACCCTGTTTATACTTCCTGGCAGAGTTTTGATTTAATATCTGCTGGTATTTGGTGGAGTCCACACCTTGTGTCCTAACAAGGTGTCCAGAGCCTTTGGAAGAAAAACAGACCCACAACAATTCTTCATTTTTCTCAGTCATTCTACTTAAATTAAAATACTAGATTTTTGGAAATATCTTTTAATGCAATACCAAGAGAACAAAGAGGAGAAAAAAAATCCACTGCCTGTTTTGCTCATATCTACCAAGGATGCCAATATTAGCGGAGGGCACAGTATCAGGATGTGAAAACCTCATGAGTGAAGATCAGGTGATGAGCCATGCATTGGTTTAAAGCCATGCATTGCTGTTAGAGCTCCAACCATTAGAAAGCAAGAACCAAATTGCAGCCATAAAATCAAAAGAGCACTATGTACATTAGAGATTAGGAAACACAAACTAACTGGCAAGGTAATCAGTAGGACTTTGTTTCCCCATTAGGGGTATACAGGCAACCAGTAGGTATTATGTGGAATTGCGCTGGTTCATGGAACCGGGTTTGAGAAATCTGGATAAGTTGATCCAGTTGTCCCGTAGTTGATTCAATTGTGTTCATGTTTAAAACATGAACACTCTCATCAAAGTTAACCAAAGAAAAAATGAAGAAAACCAACACAATGAGCAATAAAACAAAGTGATACCTGGTACCGTAGTCAATCACTACAAAGTCCTTGCCAGTGCCTGCGATGGCATCGTGGTGCTGGAAGAGACCTAGGTTCCTCCTGGCTTCCGTGAGCAGTCTGTAGCTCTCCACAGATGGGAAATCATTCGGCGCCCCAGTCCTCTGAATATTGGCCAGGGTGAAGGAGAAGAGAATCTCAGCAGCCCTAAAGGAAAATTGTTATTTCACATTCAAACCGAAACTGGTGGGATTTTAGAACATGTCCAAATATTGTCCCATGGGAGGGGTACACTGATAGCAGAGAAGCAGCTAAAACTGAACTAGAACCTGAAAATGGAATTGAAAAATGTAAATCAGAGCATGTGACACTTCAGTTTGCCATGGCAAACACACATGGATAATGTTCATGATGGAGAAAACGTTTTGGATGGAGAGGTGCGGAGTTATTTGCCCAATCAGAAGACAGAATTATGTTTTCTATAGCAAAATGTTTTACTAATGTACCTGCTGAACATCTTGACTGTTCACTAATATCTAGGCACTCATTAAAGTGACAAATAGATTGTTCATACAAAGAGCATCATGGGCCAAGAGCATAAGCAAAGATCCCCAAATTGACCACAGTTGGAAATCTCCAGAATTTGATTGCAATCAGAGACTCAGCTTGTGTTAATGAATCCACAGAACCAACAACAATGAAAACTAAAACTGTTCGTCTTACAAAAGTGAGTTCCTCTCATTAGCCATAGCATGTATTAAGGAAACCAGCTGGTGGCAGAGGCTTTTTTCAAACTGCTCCAACCTTGTGAAACTAGTGTATAGCTGCTATTAGGCATAAGAAAGTGTTACCGTTTTCAGGATTCTGAGTTTGAGTTTCAGACCAATGGCATCTCATCCACAAGGTTTATATACAGGTAACATTTGGAACTGGTAGAATGGGAACACTTAAAACCAGGGCATGATTGTACAACTTCATTGCCGTTTGTGTGTATTCAGTCACCTTCCTGAATATTATCCTTTGCATATTGGTGATTACACATACTTAGCCCAATGGCCCAGCAAATGATTCATTTGAGATAGTATTCGATTCATTTCATTTTGACACAAAACCAAAACATTTCCTTCATCTAATCCTATAGTTATCCTAACGTCTTTGAGCCAGACCAGAATAGGGGAAGCCTTATGACTTCAAGGCACTGACTGCATCTAGACAGCTTATTACATAATACTATACATTGAAGCGGCTGACCCAAGTGTACCCCAAAAAAGCCAATACTTCTGCCTCCTCCTGAGGAAAAACATATTTACAGAATGAGACAATGACACTTGAAAATAACCCTTTTTACAGGAAGGGAGAGCAGCCGTAGACCACATACTGTGTACAGTGTGGTTTGCGGAGTTAAAAAAAGCAGCAGGTTGAGTGCCAAGACTCATTTAACGACTGTGTTCTTATTAGCCATCTCCCGTTGCTATATTTAGACAACTTCAAATGCAAAGACGGACCTCTTTGAAGGAAGTCCAAGAATCCATCCATCCAGTGTCTTCTGGGGTAATGCATCTTACTAATTCCTAACTGTCCTGAAGCTGAACCATCCAGGCATAACAATACGAGCACACATCTGGGGACCTCAGCGGGACAGCACCATCCAGGCATAACAGTACGAGCACACATCTGGGGACCTCAGCGGGACAGCACCATCCAGGCATAA
>JACXGJ010001586.1:39042-53520 GCA_016801105.1 Esox niger | reverse complement strand
TTAAGGTCCCAGAAACCCTGCCTGTATTTCTGGTTAAAGACGAGGGCCTGGGGAAGGGGAGGAGAAACTCATTACTGCGCTACTACTGGCTGACGGGCACGCACTCACGCACGCACACACCTCCAGTATCTCTATATACTTAGTTCTTGTACTGATGACTTTACTGTCTCATGGCAGGGATTCTGTAATAGTAGGCCCTTATCACAACAGACAAAACCAAGGAAATCGATAAGTGTTGAAAACATTGTTCTAAACACTAACAGTGGGGTTTAACCTAGTATCGGTAGAAAGTAGCCATGGTTTTGGGTACCTGGAACATTGTTTATTCCTCGCACTAGATTACAAACTATCAGAAAGACTAATCGGCATCAAAATCAAGAATACTGTAACGCAAAGACATGTTTGAAATAATACACTGTGCAATGAACAATGCCCAGCATTGCAGATAAATGGGAGCAATGGTTATTTATACATCTAAAGCTCTGAGATTAGCCTGAATATAAACTGTCAATAATAACGAAATCTCAAAATATGCTAGATTACAATGGCTAGATTGAAATAACATGATGGTTTTATTTATTGTTTGTAATTAAATGTTTCTGACCAAATACTTATACATATTGATGAATGTGAATCCAGTCTGAAATTCTGGCATAATTTTCTCATTATAAAATGTCTCCCACAGACAGAAGAAGAAATATTACACCAAGAAAAATTCTGGATTTGTGCAATTGTACTACGTACAATTGATATTCACAAAAGGGAAAAAGAAACCTCCTACCCAGAAGGCCAGGGGCCGCTTTGTCTACCGCTTGCCTTTCCACCTCCCTGACTTGGTTGTCCCTTCTAGGGTACACACCCTCTCAGGTAATGTTACACCAAAAGACGTAGCATTAGTAGGTAGTTATCTTCAATTAAAACAAAAGGAGAATATCGTCCCAGTTGTAACAAAGGAGAATATCTTCCCACAGAAAGTGTTGGGTGTAGTAATGTGAAGGAGTTACAACACATGTTTCTTTATGTTGAAGGTACTAGTGGTACACAACATAAATGGCTGAAATACACAACATTTCTTCTGTCTGTGGGAGAAAGTTTATAATGAGAAAATGATGTTGGAATATTGGACTGGATTCACCTTCATCAATATGCATGAGTATTTGGTCAGAAACATTTAATTACAAACAATAATGAAACCAGCGTGTTATCAAGCCGTTGTCATCTAGTCAATTTTGGGATGTGGTTATTATAGACAGTCTGTCTCTATGACAAGACTAGAGTAAACGGTATGGCGTAAAATAAAGACAGGAATCTCACAGCTCATGTATTTTGTACTTGCAGGCTGAATTTAGCTGAACTTAATTTATTAAAATCTGTTAATCCACATTTGTGTTACTTTTCATTTGCCCATTAGTATAGGCTTTTGTTCTATACAAGTTCCATTTGTGGTTTGGATGTTCTTCAGTCCAGCTGTAAATAAACAATCCGCTGTTTGGATTTCTGTTTCCATAACTGACAGCCAGGCCGGAGTATTGAAGGTCATCCAATACTGAGTATGATTCCTTTTCTACACTGAAACTGTGCTCGTTGGGAATTTAATAAAATCAATAATCTGTTTTGATTAAGGCATGATTCATCTAAACATCTAACAATATTTTTATACAACAGAAAAATATATTTTTTACATTAAGACACAAAATAACAGAAATGATTTGCCCAGATATAACCGTCAGCTGTGGTACCTGAGGTGCGACTCCAGCACGCGGTCCAGGCGTTTGTAGAAGGGTCGGGAGGTGAAGTAGCCGCTCCAGTAGTGGTCATCTCTGTCTGCGTAGGTAAAGAAGTCTCCGCTGACCACCGGTAAAGAGAGGCTCGCATGCTCAGGGTCCATGGCCGACTTCCGAAGAGCACCGAAGTAATCAGAGATGGTGCCAAATTGAGCCTGAAACACAAAACCTCTATTAGAATATAAAGCCTCTGTATGATAGACTACCAGAATTAGCCACTTAATAGGTCAATCAACGCTGCTGTAGGGTTGTTTAATTATCCTAACAAAATTCTAGAACGGACGGAAGCCATCTATTACACTATTGGTCATCAGCCATTCCCACACGGTGCTGCATCAAAACTTAAAACCAACTGTCTTCCACTCATGCAATCCCAATAAACACATAGCCTGGAAAAGGAATGAATAAACACTCCACTCCTGCTCATTCACAACACCCTAGCTCTCGAGTTTCAAGTCGGACCTGAACGTGCAGTTCTGGATGAGAGTTCATGTAGTCAAAGAGCTTTTGGTAGTTCTGGAACTGCTGGTCCCACTCGAGGGCCTCTGTGTAGCGGAAATCGTCCCCTAAGGGGACCATCAACACCTTAGTTCGGAACAGCTTAGACTTCTTCCTGTACTGGTCCAGCAGCATCTGAACCCTAGGGATAATTCAGAAAATAAATGGACTATACCACAATGGACACCTTATGGCATATCAAGATGTACCAGTCACCAGAAATGCATTGTTTGTGTACATGCGTGTAGAGAGATGGGTCATTTTTGTTTATAGACGTTTCATCTTCCCAAATTCTCTAGCTTGTCCATCTGGCTCAATCTGTTATAACCATGTTCTGTAATCACACAACTGGGGAATACTGGGTGCAAACCAGTTAATCTTGGATTTGCTACTGTGTCAGAAAGTTCCCTTATCATCCATGCCTTCCCATAGAAAAACAGACTATCTTCGGCTAGAAAAACAGAGGCCATCTGAAATGACTTATTATCACAACAGATTATTATCGTAGTGGCTTTGATGGCTTATCTCATTCGTACAGCTTTAGATACTTGTCTACAAACCCATCACCCGGAGGGAACGGTAACTCCATCAAACTGTAGGCAGAATGTGGACGTCTCCATAAACCGGTGTTATTAAAATATTCCCTATTAGCAGGGAAAGTCAAACTATGGGACAGATCACAGGTTCTGAAACCCACAAAGGATCCAAAGTCAGTGTGACATGCATTGCTTGTTTAGTAACTGTGAGGTCCAGGTCAAACACAATGTTCTGCCAAGACAACGTTTCTTCAATTCAAATGCAGTCCAGTGGTTATTATAGACGGAGTAAATTCTCATTCAATTTCTTTGTGAGTGTTTACCTTTGTTGTACATTTCCATCCGTTATTGGCTGAGGGGGGATCCTCCAGGGGCAGCTGACTCGCCCACCAGGGAGCCTTTTGAAGTCAAACTGGCAGCAAACCTTGGGGTCAGGACCACATGTGTGGGGAACATCGTAACTATAGAAAGGCATCATGTGACATAGTATGTCTGTGCTGGAGGCTGGGTCTGCAACAGTACATGAAATAGAATTGAATATTAAAATTGAACATAGAACATGGAATATGCACTTATTCCAAGGGTGCTCTATGCCTCAAACATCCATATAACATTTCAGAATGTGTACTAAAAACATAACCTGCTTGTCCAAAAATAGTCAGTCAAAGAGACTGGTGGTGGCACAAAAGTAGTTATATAGAACATAAAAATGTACATGTATATAGTCATGTGAAAAAGTTAGTACATACTCTGAAAACCTTTTTTAACATATACATTAATTAACAAATACAACTTGAACAAATCAAAATCCAGGCCACAGAAAAATAAAAGACAGCTCCTCCCATCGAACTCAGCCCAAGATGCACACAGAAGCCTCAAATAACATCAAGGAATCTGTACGCCTCTCTGGCTACAATCAATGTTGAAGTGCTTGTGTCAGAAAGGGACTCCACAAACTTGGTCCTACATGGGAGGTCATGAAAGAAGAAGCCTCTGCTCTCAAAAAGAGTATGAAAACATGACTGACAACTGCCAGACAGCATATTGGTGAAGATCAAAACTACTGGAGCAATGTGCTCTGGTATTTTTTTTAACTTAACACTGCTATACCAACTCATACAACCTGTAAAGCCTGAAGGTGGTAGCATTATGGTTTGCGGATGCTTTGTTGCCATAAAGCCTGGCTCAATTTGTCATTGCGTGAACCATGAATTCTATTTCGTTTTGCAAAATGCTTGAGGAGAATGTGAGGCCACCTGTCAAAAGCTGAAGTTGAACATAACATAGATATATTGCAACAGGTCAATGACCCAAAATGTACAAACAAATCTAAATAAGGACTTAAAAATAAGTTAATGGAATGGCACAGTAAAATCCCAATGCAATATTAATGCAATCAAAATGCTTTGTGGGGACTTGAAGTGGGCCGTGCCCTTAAGAAAACATGAAACATTTGAAGTAGTATTCTAAGGAAGAGTGGGCAAAAATTCCACCCAGTAGATATAAGACTGATAAACAGTTACAAGAAACAAATACATTAAGGTATGTCAACCAACGGGGCAACACCAGCTATTCTAGTTAGGGAATACACTTTCATTATAATGCAACAAATGATTGAGAGCAGTATCTTTCAGTCTGTTAAATTAGGTTACCATTATCTGTCAATTGTATTGAAGTTAAGAATACATATACATTTTAAAATGTACTTTCCAAGGAGTGTACTTCCATTTTCACACATCTGTATCTCAATAGAACACACTGAAGCCCATTTATTCTTTGATAATCATATAAAATGATGTAAAACAACATTGGCTGATAATCTTATCTGGTATTGAACCGTTCCCATTTGCTAACTTCCAATGAGATGAAACCCTACTTGTCAAGCAGTGTAAGGGGCCAGCTTCCTGAATCAGAGCATGCGGTCATCTCCCATATGCATCTGCCAATGTGACATTGCACATTTCAAACCATGAACTCCATTATGCCACAGGATGTCTGTTTCTCAAAACAGTTGCAGCTTTTTCAACCACTATGTCAATGCTGGTTTTCCATGACATGTATCTTGACCCCACGTTTGTTATTGAGCAGGGGGAATAACAGGAAGGAGAGCAGCGTGCAGGCTGACAGACAACACTGTTTAGAAAAGCATAGGCAATATGCTGTCTTCTACTCATGTTTGACCAGTTTGTTACAGCTAAAACAACCATCTCAGACTGACCATTTTTCTCCATTCCTTCAACTCTCATTTCGATCAAGTCTTAAAACCACGCTACTTGAACTCAGGTAGTTAAAGTACACTCAATGCTCTTTTACTCCAAAACATTTCCCTCAGACTAACCAACATTGTATAATTAGAGTGTGGCCCATTTGGCTACACTGGTAGAAAGGCAGCACATGATCTACTTAGGCATCAGCAGGTAACTTCACTCCATAACCGAGAATAAAATAAAATGTATTCACAACCAGAAACAAGCTCAAACAGATCCGATTTTCACTCTGTGCTATTATAAACAAAACAGGATTTGATATTTCTCATGATATAAACATGCAAACAGAAGCTCTCTCTGGCACTGAAGATGAATGTTGGCATCTGCACCCCCATTGAAGAAGCATTAATGACAACTTTAACATTTGGCTTAGGGGTTTGCATAATCACCCGTTTTTTTGGGATAGAGCGTCTGGGGGACGGTTGGCTCCAGCATGACTGCCTGGACCCACTAACTAAGAACGCTTGTTCTGTTACCAACTGCTCCCTGTCTCACACACACGCACACGCACACGCACACACTACAGATGGTTCACAGCAAATATGAATCACCCCTTATAATTGAGATCCAAATTCCCTATTCCTTTATTCATGAGGCTTGTGTCTAGATTGTTCCGACTCTGCGTATCGGTGAACATGGTTTTACACAGTACTCAGACAACTGATGTTCCTGGGTGCAATGGAACCAACGAAATGGATTTATTAAAGAAATTAAGGCTATCTTACTACAAAACATTATGACCCCGTTCCTGACAGATAACACTCGCAGGAACATGTGTTCCTTTACAACCCCTAAGGGGAGTGGACATG
Source organism: Esox niger (assembly GCA_016801105.1). Lineage (NCBI taxonomy): Eukaryota > Metazoa > Chordata > Actinopteri > Esociformes > Esocidae > Esox > Esox niger. Next base: position 47,626 of record JACXGJ010001586.1, on the reverse strand, counting down.
ACCATGCATTAAACCAGACTGGTGGACCAAGAACATAATTAATGATAATGTTATTAACTACAAAGAAGACCATACCACCACTATTTCCTGGTCTTCCGCAATACATTTCAAACCATAATATAGAATTACAATTCAGACATTCAGTATACAGGTGCTGGTCATATAATTAGAATATCATGAAAAAGTTTATTTATTTCAGTAATTCCATTTAAAAAAGTGAAACTTGCGTAATGTATACAGTCATGCCACACAGACTGATATATTTCAAGTGTTCTTTCCTTTTAATTTTGATGATTATAACTGACAACTAATGAAAACCCCAAAATCATTATCTCAGAAAATTAGAATTTTACTTAAGACCAATACAAAAAAAGGATAAAAAAAATGTTGGCCAACAGAAAAGTATGAACATGAAAAGTATGAGCATGTACAGCACTCAATACTTAGTTGGGGCACCTTTTGCCTGAATTACTGCAGCAATGTGGCGTGGCATGGAGTCGATCAGTCTGTGGCACTGCTCAGAAGTTATGAGAGCCCAGGTTGCTCTGATAGCGGCCTTCAGCTCTTCTGCGTTGTTGGGTCTGGCGTATTGCATCTTCCTCTTCACAATACCCCATAGATTTTCTATAGGGTTTAAGGTCAGACGAGTTTGCTTGCCAATTAAGAACAGGGATACCATGGTCCTTAAACCAGTTACTGGTAGCTTTGGCACTGTGTGCAGGTGTCAAGTCCTATTGTAGATTTCATTTTCAATCTATATAAAGTTGGTCAGCAGCAGGAAGCATGAAGTGCTCTAAACCTTACTGGTAGGCGGCTGCATTGACCTTGGACCTCAGAAAACCCAGTGGACCAACACCAGCAGATGACATGGCACCACAAACCATCACTGACTGTGAAAACTTTAGACTGGACTTCAAGCAATGTGGATTCTGTGCCTCTCCTCTCTTCCTCCAGATTCTGGGACCTTAATTTCCAAAGGAAATGCCAAATTTACTTTCATCAGAGAACATAACTTTGGACCATTCAGCAGCAGTCCAGTCCTTTTTGTCTTTAGCCCAGGCGAGACGCTTCTGACGCTGTGTCTTGTTCAACAGTGGCTTGACACAAGGAATGCGACAGCTGAAACCCATGTCTTGTGCGTGGTGGTTCTTGAAGCACTGACTCCAGCTGCAGTCCACTCTTTGTGAATCTCCCCCACATTTTGAATGGATTTTGTTTCACAATCCTCTCCAGGGTGCGGTTATCCCTATTGCTTGTACACTTTTTTTCTAACACATCTTTTCCTTCCCTTCGCCTCTCTATTAATGTGCTTGGACACAGAGCTCTGTGCACAGCCGCCCTATTTAGCAATTACCTTTTGTGTCTTGCCCTCTTTGTGCAAGGTGTCAATGGTCGTCTTTTGGACAGCTGTCACGTCAGCAGTCTTCCCCATGACTGTGTAGCCTACAGAACTAGACTGAGAGACCATTTAAATGCCTTTGCAGGTGTATTGAGTTTACTAGCTGATTAGAATGTGGCACCAGGTGTCTTCAATATTGAACCTTTTCACAATATTCTAATGTTCTGAGATACTGATTTTGGGGTTTTCAATAGATGTCAGTTAATCATGAAAATTAAAAGGAATGAACACTTGAAATATATCAGTCTGTGAGGAAAGACTGTATACATTATGCAAATTTCACTTTTTGAATGGAATTACTGAAATAAATCAACTTTATGATATTCTAATTATATGACCAGCACATGTATATGTTGAATGTCTATTAAAGCTCCAAATGAGTTGATTAAAAAAAATATACATAATGGTGGGACTTTGAAATGGGACAAAGGAGTTTGAGAAACCCTGTTCTTAGAACTTTGTGAGAAAAGCTTTTGAACATGAATGTGATATGTTTGCAGTTATCTAGGGACATGAGAAAAGCTATTCAGTCCTATTAATAGCAGATGCTACTGTCACTTATTGTAGCGATGCTAGTTACACAAGCCAACTGCCCAAGGTTTAACACAAAACCACCTACAGAAAATATGTATATTAAGTAAGTAATTGGATGTATCTGACAGCATGTGTTGTCTTTCTGTTCTGTAGTAGTCACTCTCAGGTCAAGTTATTCTTTCTGTCCAATTAGAACTAGGACTTCAAATAGGCTGAAGTCCTAGTTCTAACTTGGACTTCAAATAGAATGATCTACCCAAATTCAGCGGGTAGAACAGTGAACCGCTGAGAACAGAGGCATGAGGAGATCTTGTTGAACACTACAGCAGTTTTAACAGTTTCCCCCAAGTCACGTTAATTGTAAGGATGCCCACTCCATCTTGGCTCATTTCCCTTCAAATTTAAAATTACAGGCTTCAAATAACATTATTAAAGAGGCACTGGACGTTAATTTGAGGATGCCCCACCTAGTAAAAATATCTAGCCAGGGAAAACGCTGACTCTGGAAATGCTACAGGGTTATAGTCAGTCCGCATACTTGCCCCAATTTTGTCTCCAAAAGAACTCCAGGGTCTTCTGACTGGAAAAATGTTTCTTGATGGAGTAGTGCACCCTCTGGATAAGCATGTTGTCCAGGCCAGCTTGTTTCAGCAGGTACGCGTGGGTAGGGGAGTGGCCAAATGCGTCCACAGACCAGCCCGTCTGAGGTTTCACTCCTAGTAGGGGAGACCAGAGGTAAGAGAAATTTTATTGCAGGACGTAAGCATAAACACACAACATGCTGAGGTGAAATGATGAGCAACAACAAAACTCCACATCAAAACCCTTTTATTGGACACTTACAGTACCATATAAAGCCTCCAGACTTAAAACGGGGTAGGGATGACCAAATGTTTTCTACATTTAGTGTTATCTAGTTGTACCTTTGTTGTATTGCCGCAACTACTTCACAGGCTCAGGAGATTGTGGACGAATGCAATGTGACATGCCACTGCTTTCTAATCACAACGTTTGATTGAACAGGATGTCAACAGGACCAATGTATTGAAGGAAACACTATACTGCAATCGACTCCTTTCAGCTTGCAGGCCCTCAGGTGTTGCAATAGAACAAGATGTCAAGGAATACCCTGCCGTGCCTACCTCAACCTGACTAGGTAATGCTGAGAAAATTGTGCACCCTGCATTGGAATTCCAGGTTTCATCCAATATCCAGGTGTTCATTTGTCCACCGGAAGTATAATTGTCACTACATTCAGTGTAGGTGGGGATTCCAGGATTTGTGCACACAAAATAATTATATTTATAAAACTTGCATGCCCATACAAGTTTGCATTGATAAATCTGATTCATATAATATTTATGTGGTCTGTGCTCAGATCATTAACATTTTATGGTAACAAAATCAACCTCCTTTTGTATTCAGAAATCTTGGAATAGGGCCATGATGGCAATTTCAAAATAAAAGTGTGGGCAGAACGCTTACAACTTTTGCAGTGTGTTTTTCAGTGGCCAAACCTTGGGCAAGACTGTTTCATGGACAATTTAAAAAGTAAATTCAGCCTTCAGGCCATACCTCTATGCAAAATATGAATTGTTGTTCAATGTTTAATCAATATATGATTGAGTTTCTATATCTTGCCTTGGAATAGGCCCGGAGATAAACATGAATACATTAAAAAAACTGAGGGGCAAAAGAGTCATTTCATAAAGAAAAATGCCCTGCAATATGATAAGGTACAGCTGCTCCCACAATAGCTAATAGGACTGAGATCCAGTGACTGCTGGCCACTCCAATATAGACAGAATACCAGCAGACTGCTTCTTAACGAAATAGTTCTTCCATAGTTTGGAGCTGTTCTTTGGGTCGTTGTCCTGATGTAGGAAGATATTAGATCCAATCAAGCACCATCCACAGGGTATGGCAGGGTGTTGCAAAATGGAGTGATTGCCTGGACATTTTGAGACTGTAATCAAAACCATAATTGCTGATGTTCCAGATTTTCAAATTGCATAAAGGCCAGGTTTATTCTGTTCTTAATATTTGCACAACTGTTTTCAGTTATACTAACATACTTGCAAAATGGTTGCTAATGATCAATGAACCTTTTAAAAAGATAAACTTGAACAAACACAACGTGCCTTTGGAATACAAGACTGATGTTTGCTGATAATGGGCCTCTGTACATCTGTGTAGATATACATATTGTTTTAACTACAATAGTCATTTACAACATTAACAATATCTACACTGTATTTCTGATCAATTTGATGTAAGGGAAATATTTTTCGCTTTTCTTTTGAAAAACAAGGATATTTCAAAGCGTCCCCAAACTATTGAATGGTAGTATGTATATATTTTTTTACATTAGTTTTTCATGGTTAATGGTGAACAAATACTTAAACACAAATAAACACAAATATATACATGTAATACACTGCGCAAAATATTTAAGGGAACACTAATCACACACAGGGTCTCGATGAACAAAATATTTTAAAGATCAAAATCTTCCCTGTACATTGTGTAATTCTTTGAGATCAAAATGACAATAATTGTCAATGGAAACCAAAATCACCAACCGATTGAGGGCTGGATTCAAACTCACATTGAAAATCAAATTAAACAATTGAAATCACAGGCTGTTCCAACTTTAGTGAATTTCATCACTTCAACTCATAATGTGACTCAGTAGTGTTTGGCCCCCATGTGCCTGTGTGCACTCCTGAAAACGTCTGGGCATGTTCCTGATGAGATGATGGATGGTGTCCTGGGGATCTCCACCCAGACCTGGATGAGGGCATTTTTGAGCTTCTGGACTATCTGTGATGCTGCTTGGTGGCATCGGATGCTCTGATACATAACGTTGCAGAGGTTTTCAGATGGATTCAGGTCTGGGGAACGTGAAGGCCTTTAAATGGCATCAATGCCTTTGTCATCCAGGAAATGCCTACACACTCTAGTCTCATGAGGATGGGCATTGTCCTGCACCAGGAGGAACCCAGGGCCCACAGCACCAGCATAAGGTCTGACTATGGGTCTGAGGATTTCATCCCGGTATCTAACAGCAGTCAGGGTTGTTGGACTGTGAGCACAGGTCCCCCTAGAGAACGGCGGCCTCTCAAGCCACCCTCATGTTTGGTCATAAACATGCACACTAGTAGCCCGCTGGAGGTCATTTTGTAGGGCACTGGCAGTGCTCCTCCTCACACAGTGGAGCAGATACCGGTCCTGCGGCTGGCCTGATGCCCTTCTATGGCCCTTTCCAGCTCTGCTTGTGTAATGGCCCGTCTCCTGGAATCTCTTCCATTCTTTTAAGACTGTACTGGGATACAAAGCAACATCTTCTTGCGATGGCACGTATGGATGTTCCATCTTGGAGGAACGGGACTACCTGTGCAACCTGAATGAGCTGCAGGTATCCCCTCATGCTATCAGAAGTGACAAGAACACTAGCAAAATGCAAAACTAGAGAAGAGTCAGGTCATTTATTTACAATCACTAATGCTTCCTAACCGGACATATTGATTTCCCTGAGGGTTTAATGACACGGTGCTATACTGTGATGACTACGTGTTCCCTTAATTTTTTTGAGAAGTGTAATTAAAATGTATATAGACTCACAAATACACTGTATGTGAATGCACGCACACACACCAAGTATTATACAAAACTCATAAATTAATACTCTGATCTGCAAGAAAACTGCAATTTTTGTGTGCACAAACCCTGGTAAGTGAGGTTTAGTTGTCCTTGGGTTCATGTACACAACATTAAACATCTCTGATAGTTAGAAAAATTCTATTTTCAGCAGGCACTCCCATTTACAGTAGTATGTTCTTGACTCTAGGACCAAGTAAATGTATTCAACATACTTCTGAAGTTGTATTATTTTATGATTACATTTGTAAAATACAGTACCAAATTCAATTTCCTAAATGTGTATTTTTTTATATAAAATATTATCATCAGACCGCAACAAACTGTTGAATGCATTTGTTGTGCTTGCCAAAAGTTTAAATTTTGATTATCTCTTCCAAGAAATCAAATGCCTGATATCGGCTATTGTATTACATACTCACCCAAATTTTTCTCCAGCCATTGGTGCCCCTCCAATAGCTGGTCAATTAATGCAAAGTAGTGTGAGTTGGCTTCATCGGGCATCACCCAGCCCCCCGTTGAAATCTCCAACTGGCCTCGCTCAACCAGACTACACAACAGAGAAAGAAATAAGCAATCAGGCTCTCAGACTGCCAGTTCAGTCAATTAATGTTCCATAGCTCAAAGCCAAAATGAAAACAAATCAATGTAAAAGGTATTCATGAACTTCTTTCTCCATTCTAAATGATGTCTAACACTTTATTCACCAATACAAAGTGTATGACTTGTTAAACACCTGATACAAAATAGCACCTTTATTTAAATTGTTGTATAGGAATATACAGTACCAGTAAAAGGAAATACAATGGGGCAAAAAAGTATTTATTCAGCCACCAATTGTGCAAGTTCTCCCACTTAAAAAGATGAGGCCTGTAATTTTCATCATAGGCACACTTCAACTATGAGAGATAAAATGAGAAAAAAAAATCCAGAGAATCACATTGTAGGACTTTTTATGAATTTATTGGTATTGAATGTTTCCTCAAGTGCAGTTGCAAAAACCATGATGAAACTAGTGAGGACCGCCACAAAAAAAGGAAGACCCAGAGTTCCCTCTGCTGCAGTGGATAAGTTCATTAGAGTTTACCAGCATCAGAAAGTGGTAAATAACTGTACCCTGATTAGTGGTTCTATCTTTTGTTTTTTAACAGGACAATAACCCTATACACACCTTCAGGCTGTGTAAGGGATTTTTGACCAAGAAACAGGCTGACCGGTGCTGCATCAGATGACCGGGCCTCCAAATTCGTCCTACCTCAACCCTAGTGAGATGGGTAGGGATGACTTTGACCGCAGAATAGAAAAGCAGCAAACAAGAACTCAGCATATGTGGGAAACACATCAAGACAGCTGCAAAAGCATTCCAGGTTAATGAGTAGGGAGGTCCAGACTTTTGTCTGGTAATGTATCTAGTCACCTCCAAAATTACTGGCACTTTTAACAAAGTAACAAAAAAGCTGTACAAAATGTGGAATTATTGGCCTCCCTTATAAATATGATTAAAAAAACTGTAAAATAACACAGGTAGTTTTCCTGCAATGACTGGCACATCAATGTCACTGAGACCTAAAAAGTCAACTAAACTAATTGAAATAAATGGGTAGGCTAGTAATACAGAGAAATCAGTGGGGGACAACCTGGTTACTGAGATTTGCTGATAGACATCCTTTATCTGAACTTTGTGCACCTAGCCTTGTCCTAATAATCCTTATGGGATTGGAGAAAATACTGGAAGGAATCTTAGGCCATCCCTCCATACAGACTCTTACGACATCCTTAAAAACCTGCTTTCCGCGTACATTGTACGATTTCAATGTGTGGTTTCATGTCACTTGAACAGTGAGATGGGCTTTCGGACAAGTTTGAGCCTCCTGGCAGAAGGAAACCAGCCTTTTGGCTAAATATCATGGTACTGGTTAAAGTTCATGGCCCCTAGGATCACTGCAAGGCAAACACCCACGCTACATCATAGATGTCTACTGTCAAATATGATGATACACATTTCATGTAATTGCAAGTCAAGTGTTTGTATTCAGAACCTGAGGTAAACACCACATCAATATTTATTCAACAGGATGTTGTGAATGTTAGGTCCTGTCCCTTAGGCTCCCCAGGTGGCTCATGGACGAGCGGTACAGACAGGGCTATTTCCCTCAGCTTGGTTCCATGAAGGTTTGGAACGTTCGAACATCATATGACAACAATGCATAAGTGTCATACAAGCACTGTAGTTGCATGTAACAGCAGACGGTGACCGCAATAAAAATAAATATATCTCCTCTGTTGCAGTTTACATTTTAAGTTTAACAGTAAAATAAACCTACGTAGGAGATACCACTCAAACTCCTGCTAGGACAGGAATCCTCTTGCTGTGATTGCAAGTCAGCATCTTTCCTCTGTTCGCTGAGCATATTTCAACTACAGACTTCCCTAATCTGTCCCTGGCGAGCCACAGTAATAAGAGCAGGGAGCAGCAAAACAAAGCATGACGACTCAGCCCTTTTCATAATCGGAACTTGAAATTGCTCTTTATTTTCTCCTTGGAAATTAGATTTTTCACAGGGATCATTCAATCACCAGTGGGTTTCTTTCATTGTTCTCTGATTGGATAGGTGGAGGCAGTGTGCAGTCCTGTCCTGGTAGAGGAGTTGGACTAATGAAAGCAGGTGCCATCTCGACATGAGTCGTCATCAACGGTGCACACTAACGAGGACAGATGGATGAAGCCCTCCTACAAACCTGAAACACTCAGCTCAAAAGCAAGTTTCTTCCCAATACTAAAGGTGTGCTCTGAAGAATTAATGATGTTGTTTGTTTGAATCTCTTGAGCTATGCTTCTCGGCATACTATATTGGGGAACTGAATCATTAAGAGCCAGACCTTGAATTTGCTGACATAAAATGAAAACCTGAAAAGAAAATGTTATTAAATAAGCTATGACACCCTTCCAAAAAAGTGTTAAGGGAATATTTTACCCCCCCCCCCCCCCCC
>JACXGJ010001586.1:0-38942 GCA_016801105.1 Esox niger | reverse complement strand
TCCCCAAGGCTAGCCGCCAAAGCCAACCCGTCAGGAACGGCCAAAACACTCAGCATTTCATACCCTCCTGGCTTTTACAGCTGTTTCAGGAAGAAAAAAAGAAAACGCTACCTCCCCCAAACTCTGTGTCGCTCTGGGAGAAACCCCCTTACTCCTGACAGCTTTTACACCCTCAAGGGGACATTTTCAACAGCAAAAGGACTGAGGAAGAGGGGGAGCATATGTAGCTCTCACAAGCACTATTGATTTTATAACCTCAAGATCATTTCAACTGAGTTTGGCTGGTTGAAGCAATTTGAACCAATTAACTCTGGCTACCAGGCGAGGTAGAGAATGGTTGTACAGTGAACTAGGTTGAGGCCATCGATTTAGCTGAACATATAAAGACAGTTCCAGGCTGTGGTATTGTTGAGTTCATTTATTCACAACATTTTTACATCTAATTTTATTGCATTTTTAATAAACGCAATAAAACCGCCAGGCCTAAGGAAGGCATATTCCCTGCTTTAATTAAAATGGGACTAACAGAGGAGCGGCAGAATCTTATTGCAAATCCACTAAGGAATATGCTTCCACGTCTACAGCAGCCAAGCTAGATGATTTGCTTTTCAGCTGCTGCCCTTACACAAGCAGCCCGATTTTGATTTTAAAAAATCCCCTAATTGGCCTTTCAACCCATCAGACGAGCCCTGACAAAGATCTGATTAAATTGGTCAAAAGACCAATTAGTTGGGGGAAAGAAAATCTCTAAATTGCACAACTTGTGTAAACACAGCCAAACATGAGACTGAAAGGAATTCAGTCTCATCTCCCAGCTAGAAAAACAAGGATGTATGGGACAGAAAACTCCTACCTTTTGACAGCGTCTCTCTTCTGGTTGTCGATGTTGTCCCACCACTTGGCAAAGTAGGAGATCTCAGACCAGATCATTTTCCTGCGACTGTCCTCGCTGAGCTTCACCACCATGTTGTTGAGGATGTGCTGAGTCTGATCCCGGTAGTAGTCGTCAAATGTCTTCAGCCATCCTGAAAAAAAACAGACCTGAATGAATATGAAGTTGTGGAGCATGGTCAATCTGAAATGTGGAGAAGAAGTTGGTTCACAATATAATTGTGGTCTTTTTGTGTATTATATATCTATTAAACTGATTTTTAAAAAGACTTCATCATCGTAAGGCAAATAATCAAATCATTTGGTTATTTTCTTCATTTCAGCGAGTGCCAGAGTTTTCAGGAAAGACAAAAATCGAGATATCCTCCCATGCATATTTCAGTAAGCTATTCTCCTTTTTATCACACTGCTTGCTGAACCAGGGAATATTCACCAGGAACTATAAACATTGTTAACCCATTCACTAGCCAACAACCACAACGACTGATGCTGCCGCCTGACCCACCACAAGGGGTTGCTAGAGTGCACAGAGAAAAGGCAAACCTGTCCGTCACATGCATCCCCCTTGGAAAGTCATTGCCCTCTGTAATGTCGTTATTGTGTGAAAAAGTGTGAGGTCAATCAATGTAACACATTCATGGATTTCACAACAAAATCTCATGAGATCTCCAATAAAAATCATGAGATTCAACAGTCCACACACAGTTTATTTATCCACAGCAACAAAAGTATTGCTAAATTAAACAGGCATGGTTGCTTTTAAACTGTGCAAGGGCATAAGTGCTGCCATTAGCTACAGTATACAATGCTAAGTGCAACCCAGACCAGTTTAACCACAAAGCCGTCTTGAATTACTGAAGAGTTATCCAAATACTGGGACAGAGAATAGAGTGGCCCGAGCTGTTCTTAAGCTGGAGGTACTGCTACTGTGCTAATGTGACCCACGCCTAAAACCACCGCCTGCATTGTTGCCTTAGTCTCTACAATGCGTCATGATAAAATTATTTGTCCACACCAAAACAGAGTATTTAAAATGTTGTGTTTATGAGGAAAATTCAACATTGCAGAAATAAATAGTAACAGGATTTCTCTCTCAAGACACATCCAGCCGTTGGTAGTTGTGTCTTATGACAACTTTCAATGGACACGGATAGATGAAGATTGCGGCCGTTTAAATACATAGCCAGACATGCGAAGCCCTCCTCCCTGCCGTTTCTTCAATAAGGAAGACGCACAGGACACCTTACCACCACAGCAAGCGTTGTTGGCGAGATTTAGCATGGTGAAGGATCAAACCTATTGGTCAACTTTGTGCCGCAAACCAGAACCACAGACCGCCATGCCATTTGAGAGTCACATCTTTTTCCAATTTCATTTTTTGTTAACGGGACAAGATGTCACATATGTCAGTAATAAAAATGTTATGTTCTCTCTACTGTGACACAACGCTCTTTCCTTGGGCAGACCAGGAAACACCATGAATCCAAGGAAAGGGCAAAATATGAATCCTGACTTGACTGTGCCTGCATACTGTCTGCACAGGGTGTGACTGCATAGAGTGTAGAAAACCAAGCATTGATATATTCAGAGGAACATCCCACGGTTTCAGATAAGCCTTAAAGGGACCATTAACTCCTAAATACTATTTAAGCAGAGATTTTTAAGTGGTCTCATTGTGAGATGAATCAATTTCCCACACTATCAACCGTGAAGAAATACAAATTGATTTTGGATCTGTAACGCTGTTAGAAGTAGCTTACCAGGATCATTGTGTGAGTGGGGGACAAGATATACTTGTAGTGGTTCGCTGTCCCATTCATTCTCCTGGTAGGTGATGTCAAAGCCCTGTTTCCACGCTCCCCCATCCGGGTTGTCAAAGGTCAGGAGGTCATATACATCCAGCAACTGAAAAGTAAAAAAAAAACTAAGATGAATAGTGGGATACTGTACTTGTTAAATATTATGAAATGAAAGGTTAACATACACCAAAGTTGCCATTATGTTCAATAAAGCATAAATATGTGAAGGTGTATCACAAGTACGGTACAAAATGGCCACAAAAATTCGGCTCCGGAAAAAATTAAGAGCCACTGCACCTTTTTCCTTGCAGTGGTCTCTTCATTTTTTCCAGAGCTGTATTGTGACACAGATTGACTTCACTTCAGGATTTGTCTCTGTAAGTTGCATGTATTGAGTTCCGTTTCAGTTACGTGTGCATGTGAAGTCCCAGTGCAACAATGATAAGACGGAAAGACAGCGGTGCATCTGTTTCTGTAATCCCTGGTACGACATCTGGGATATCAGCAGGTAGAATGCAAATGAGAGATGGAACTTCTAATGCAACAGAGGCTGCTTTGGGACTCACGCCAAGTTAAATACTTCTGTATATTGGCCAAATAAAATGATGGCATGAACAGAATGTGATACAGAAAGGAAAAGATTGTGTGCTCTGTAATGGTTTATATATGTATGTTTATAAAAGTATGTAACGTGACAGCCACTAACTAAAGCCATGGTTTCAATAGGGGTAGACATGGATAGACATTGTGGTGGGAGCCGGTCTCTTTCTGGCTATTAAGACACACAAATAGGTTTATTTTGTTTATGATTCTTTAGCAGAATGACTTAGCTCTGCCTAAAGGCATTTACTGTACCTAAAGAAACGTGTCTTTCCAGTAAAACTGCAATTCCCTTCCTAACCACAATCTGCGCTTTAACTTTCCAACAATTGCAACTAGATAAAGTATTTTTCGGATGAGCTGTCATTCACCAGATTATATAGGTGGCCAACAGGTAGGGAATTGGACAATGTCATAGTCCAACTAGACCAGATAATACAAGTCCATTAAAATGACACTTTTTTTTCCATTTGTTCCAGTTGTATAAAAGCGAATTATACACTCTGTGAGCACATGAAATTAATTGGAAAAAGTATTGAATAATATATTCATGGCACACTGAGGAATTGGGCAGAAAATAAGTAATGGATTTTCCATTAGTCCTTCGCTTCCACACTTTAGTGATGTGACACTGGATTGTCTTCCCCATGGCTATTGCATGGCTTCATATTTCACACAGCTGGTTGGAGATTTTCAGCACGGAAGGTTGGCGTCATGATAATGAGATTATGATGGTGTTTCGCTAATGATTCAATCATATTCTAATCTGTGAAACATAAAGTTCACTAAGAAATAATAAGTTAAATGAATGGATGTTTTGTACACTTTTCACTGGAGGATGCTGAACAGATCCAATCAACATGGAGGGTAAAAATACCAGGACTGCTACTCATTTTCCCCAGTCATAAAAGTCTTACCTGCACACCATCTGCAGGCTTGGAGAATGGTCTTGCTGCAAACTGACAGTCTTGGGAGTCTATGGGAAGGACCAGTGGAGGCGAAACCAGCAGATCAGGGTAGGGGCCTTGGCTCATGTTCCCGCTGTCTGGACTACCTCTGCCATCCTTTACAGACTCCTTTAGGTTTATTACAGAGTCCCTGATATTTGCTATGATCTCATTGTTCTCTGCCAGTAGCCTTTCCAAGCGGTCAATCTTGTCCTGCAGGATGGACAACTGACCCTGGCAAAGGAAAAGAGATGCAAGAAAAGAGTGTATAGGATTAACACAGCACAGTATTTATAGAATTAAAATGATGCGTAATGGCACACTACACTAATTCTGGAGTGACCCAGTCACATCATGATTTAACTAACCAATATAGAAGAACATGAGTAGTGAATTTAGGCAATCAGTGAAACTGATCAATGTCTTCAAATTTACTTGTGCACTGCATAAACAAGACGAAACCCTGCACTACCCAATGCAGTCCAGACACAGCGTTGCGATCCCTGGAATAAATGTGTGTACAATAGTTCAAATGAGACTATAAAAAATATTTACGTTGACTGCAAACTCTTTATAAGTGAAACCACTTTGTAGGGTTACTGAAATAAGGACATGGGTAATCCGTAGTGACAAAAATAACGGGACACTACACACAAATCTAAAGTGTTAATGCTTTTTTTTAAGCTGGCAGCCAAAGGAAGTGGAAATGACGAATTAATAGATAACGAGTTCAGTCACCTCACCTCCTCGCCGCACAAACATGTCGACGTTGCCAGTTTTCCATTAGTCTCGATGATTTAAGAACAACCCCAACCACACTAGGTGTGAAATAGGTTTATAATGCCAATATAAAGAATGCTTTAACTCCTCCAGGAATGGAATAATTAAATACCCAATCAGGAGCTTGAAGTTATACGACAACTTTTAACAAGTCAATCAACCATATGCTATTATGTACCCTATACTGTTCAGTATACAGATAATAAAATCAACAAAAATGCCAATCAACAACAGTTTTCTAGGATATGGGATTGGCTAAAAGAACAGAGATGTGATTTTCAGGAAAATGCTACTTTACAAATCAATCAATATTGTGCAACATTGTGAAAACAATATTCCTTAAAATTCAGGAACAAGATAAACAATGAAACGTTAAAAACTTACATTTTGTAATCTATCCCCACCGTTTGGACTTTTGGTATGGTCTAATTGCAGGTGATCCAGCATCAGGTATAATGAAAATACCACTACACAAAATATGGCACTGCCAAAAACAGTAAATTGCCGACTAAGCTTCATCATTGTTCACAATTAATACTTCCAGGTGAATCGAAGCTGATCGGGTTGAGTGACTGAATGGTCGATGTCTTGACTCCGCGGTGAGGATAAGAAAAACGTCTGTCTGTTCATAAAACTCTACAAAAAATTAAACTTGGAAAAATACTTGGAAAGGCCTAACCAAAAAAACTCTATAGGTTACTTACTGTGAGGTGTTATGCTAACGTGTTCTACACATGATTTCGTCCACTAAACTTTAAAAAGCTGGATCTGTCAACCAAAAGAAGCCTGCACCAGTGTACACAGTACCGAAGTCAGGAATATTGTGTGATTCAACAGACCGTGTTGGTTGGTGCCGACGACCTCTTCTCCTTCCTGTATAGTTTTCTGATAAAATTAAGTGAGGAAGTAAATAGCATATGGCATGAGCGTGCGCCGCCTACCGACTTACAACTTCCCGATAGTGCGCACAGGTAAAGTCGTGTATACGATTTTAGTCCAGCGCAGTGCGTAAACGTTTCCAACTCCAACATTTTGCAGTCATTGTCCTTCCTATCACAATGCATCTACCGTCTCTCAGTCATTTCTTGATGTTGCGGACAGAAGTTGGTCACTAGAGCGCTAATTATGAAACAAAGTGCAAACTGCTGCATTGGCATGTTAAGTGTGCGCCCTTGATGTTTCTAAGCTCTCTAAATATCTGTTTTGATATGCTACTTTATCTCGTCCTGTTTTCAACCTTTGGGATTCAAAAAGAGACAAAGTGTTCCAGATGTCGTCATATCATCACAAACGTCTGAAGCATCAATGAAAATAGAAAAGCTCCACCGAAATAAAAATCTTAATCCATCCTGACTGTAAAATTTAAATTGGAAAACAAGTTCCAAACGACACACATTTAATTTAGCATGTATTAACTGAGAAAGGCTAATACCCTTTGGTGAACGAAATCTCAAAATGAGAATTGGAGTCCTCCTCTCTCAGCAGTTGTAGCCTGGGGTATGGAGAAAACTGAAACTTGTATACGCCTTCTCTGACATCATTTGCTGACGAAAAATATCTAACAGGTTAAAAAAAATGTTTTGAGTGATGAATCGGGTTACTCGGAGAGTTAACTATCAGCTGTTCGTAATAATAATAAATAATCCATATGATACTATGAATAGGACAAACGGCTTTGTAATAAATATAAGAAATAATAATAATTATAACAATTAAAAATACTAACAAATCATAGATTGATATGTCAAAAAGATAAAATAAATGTTGTTTTGTCAGAGTCAATAATTTATTCGTTAATACGTCATTAATTTTTTGCGGATGTTTTAACTTCTCAGTGTTATTTGTTCCCCTTGAAATATTTTCGTTGCGAGGCAAGATTTAAAGTTATACGGACCGGACTTTATGAAGCCTCTTTAGCCCAGTGAGCTGCAATACCGTTTAGACAGTGCCTCATCCGCTTTGAATGCCTGTGGCATCGCTTACTGTAGCTGAACAATTCTCATATTTCCCCCCCAAATTAATTGACCTTTTGACTATCAGTTTTGATTATCAGCTCTTTTAATGGCTGATTTCGTTTGTCTAAATACAAAGAGCTAAAAATCTGATCAGAGTTGGAATACCTGTATGTAAACCCAGCCAGCAATGGGCTGAATGTGGTGGATACGAATATACTAGTAGAATACACACCCTCAAATACACTCAATACATTTAACCGGGTAATTAAACCCGATTGCTTTTTTAATACTTTAAAATATATATGTTATTGATTATATACACATTACATGACAATACTCAATATGGGGAAAATAAGGTAGGCCCAACTATATTCGAGAAAAAAGTAACCTCCCCTAACATCTGAGGCAAATGTGTGTCGGTCTGTCAACTTTAAAAACGACTGGGCCTATAACTTTTACAATGACAAACAAGCAAAAAAAATTATGTGTATCGTATGCACTGCATTTCATATTACTCAAGCCTCGATTTGTAAATTGTAATGTATTTCAAGTGTAAAATCATTAAAATTTAACTTTAGTCATGTGCTTTTTCTTTTTAGGCAATGTAAGCATGTCGTTTAAATCGCTTGGATTGACAATGCGCTCCGCGACCTGATTGGAGAAAGTCTGTCATATGACACCAATGTTTGCTGATGACGTTGGCTTCTAGGTTTGTTCGTCGTTTTGGACGGAAAGAAAGCCTGCGGGACAGGTAATACAACGAACCGTTTTAGCTATTTATGTCGATGTAATAAAAAAATAAATAAAGCTGTTATAAGCTGTGTAATTCAAACATGATAATCAGTAATTGTTTAATTGAAAAGTGAGCCGTTTTCCTGTTCCGTTTATGGAAACTGCATGTAGACGACCTGTACTGTACAGCCAGGAAGCTCTTGACAAGCTAGCTAGCTAGGAACATGTTAGCATAACACAACACTGTTAGCTAGGCCATAGTTTATTTTGGTTAGGCCTTTCCAATTCCCCCCTCCAAGTTTTCATTACAATACGCGGATGTTGCTTTTCGAAAATACACCCTAATAATAATTGAAATACAAACCAAATTATTGTAGATTGCCGGTTACCTTAAATAGTTAGGTAACTAAAATGGACTAGCTAAGTTGGCTAGCTAGCGAACGTTACTGCTGTCCTTTGTGGTTTACTCCATTTACCATATATGCAAGTCACGTTCTCGGTCGATTTCACAAGACATACATAATAATAATACATATTCAACAATTCATGCAACAGATACATTGATAACTCTAATTTATCCTCAGAAATCCAAGCAAAAGGAATATTTTTTTTTGTTGCGGTCCTTGCTGATACGGAATTTAGTAATAAATAAATACATTTGTCTTTACTTTCATCAAATGTACGTGTTTCTGTCAGGACCATGAGTTTTTCGTACGTAGCCATGAATCATGTTTGCGTAATTTTGCTGACCTTTGCTATCATTGATAGACTGTTAAGTGTAAAGCAGGCCTGCACAGTTAATGGTTTCTGGCAATGCTTCTTATGGCATAAAGAACATGTGTGAACAAGCTTGAAGTGACAGCACCCACTGCTTCCAGAAAGCAGTTAATTTTGACAGCAAGTCTACTTTGACGACCGCTATTTCCACCGTCATCAGTTTGGCACTGTGTTTCAATGCCCTCTCTCCCTCTCTCTAGTTATGGGTCAGGAAGCTGGCAAGCCAGCCTGGCCCAAACCGGCTGGTGGGTATCAAACAATCACCGGACGGAGATACGGCAGGAGGCATGCTTACGTTAGCTTCCGCCCAACATCTGCCAAACACAGGAACCCAGCCAGCGTGGAGGATTTGCCAGATATGGAAATGGATGGGGTCAACAGAGCGCATTCCATACGTACGTTTAGAGCAATACATCTATAACCTAAGTCTGTATGTTAAGTCCCAATTGCACCTCATTGATTTGCTCAGGGACAAGCTGAAGGCTCTTTGAATTTGGAAAAACAAATATTTATTGCCTTTCAGGCGGGGCTATAAGACTATCTTTCAGCATGCAAATAATGATATCAAGGCCGGCAAATCGTGAGAATCATCTTGCAAGTGTTGCGCCCCACAGCATAGGGGGAGGTGTGGATCAATGTGCCCTGTGACATGGAATGCAGATAGAGCAGCTAAGCCCATAAACTTCTTATTCGTCCCTGTAAATGATGGCCGGCCGGTGCTGCTGCATGCACACAGCTCTGCTCATTTCACTCTGCTCTTTTTCTCCTCATGTCTTTCTTTCAATGAAAGTACTTGTTATGCTTTTACAAGTCATGCTAGATGCTTTGATAGTGCTAAATGCCTCTTTTCTCTCTTAGCTTCAAAAGGGAACATCTCCTCGATGCTTCATGCCATCTTTCCCGTGTCATCGAATTCAGTTCACCCGGGGGGGAAAGCCCAATCTGGCAAAGATCCTGCCCACAAGAAACAACCAACTTCTAGGAAATCATCGGAAGCCCACGCGATCCATTACAAGAAGCTAAAGAGTGATGAACCTTTATCCTGTGACCTGGACCAAAATAATTGTAAGAAAAGTGCAGAAGCCAGTGCATGGCCCGTCCCAGAGGGCAATGAAGGTAACCCTTCCAATTCTAGTGTACTAAGTTTTGTAAATATTGATGCATATGAGCCTGACAGCAGTGGAGGTGAGGAGGAGGGGCAGGACTCTTATCCGTCTCATGGTCTCCAGAAACGACTGGATGACATGATCTTCGAACTGGGCAAAGAATTTGACTATCTCAGTGGTTTGCACCCGTATTTGTACACAAAATCCTGCGACGGGACAGACTGTTCCCACAGAGACACTGAATCAGTGAAAGGTTCCCGAACAGAACTTGGATCCGGCGCTTGTGCCGAGGAACCCCCCGTTGAGGGTAATACGCAGGAACCCAACGGAACCGATCATCCAGAGAATGGCCCCAAGGAGGAGGACACGACAGAGGACCAAGTCGCTGAGGGTTCTCCCATCACCTCTAAAGGTGTCGCTGGACTGGGGAACGATGACCAAAGAGGGATCCAGTCAGAGATGGTGGTCAGGCCCAAAATCCGCAAGCAGACGAGCGAAACACACCTGGAGAAGAGGAAGAGCGATGAAGAGGGGAGGCGTTGCGGCTCAGCCAAACAGGCCAGCCAGACAAAGTGCCTGTCTGCACCGCCGTTCTTCTTGACGCAGACCGAGAGGCCCAGCCCGGACTTCCTCTTTGACTTCCCCCAGACGGACCTGAACACTTTTAGGCCTACAGAGAGGAGGTTTGAACACGGAGAGTCCTGTGGAAAAGCTGTTTCTGATTATGAAGAGGACATCTGGGAAGATCTGGAGGACTTCAATGAGACATGTGCTCCTTTCATAAAGGCTGAGGAAAGGTATTATAGTGTACCTTCTCATTTTGTACTTTTTCTTGCTCTCAGGTGTCAGTAAAACCCCTTAAAGGGCTTAATGAACAGCAGTAAAGGCAAGTTGGAGCTAATTATCCGTTTTGGATTGGTGTGGGCGTGGGGGGGTGCCAGTTACACACTAACTATACTGCAAATGTTTATTTTGAATTATTTGTAAGGCATTATCTGCTTCTCAGATGATCCATGACTGCACAAATTCATAATGCCATTAATAAGCCTTTCTGTGAAAGTGTGAAAACTCTCCAGCAGTCAGCTAAGGATTGAAGAAGTGAAGGTTGCCAAAGAAGCTCCGGTGTTTTGGCTAAGATCTCTGTGCTAAGCAGATTTGGTGGGCCGGTCACTAGGTGGTGTGCGTGCGCGTGCGCGTGCGTGTGCGTGTGCGTGTGTTTGTGTGTGTGTGTGTTAATGCGGATGCACATATCTCTGCAGCTCGGAGTGCAGCGAGGGAGAGTGGTCGGCCTCGTGGACGTCGGACTCCGGCCTGGAAAAGGAGCAGCGCTCCAGCCAAGAGAGCTGGGAGACGCTGCCCGCCCTGGATGAGCTGCACAGCAACGGCAGCAGTCTGGACGACATCCCTGAGTTCACCCTCCCCCCTGAGTAAGAACCATAAATCCACAATTTTATGCACCTAACGAATGCTGGATAAACATTGGTCTATACAATTCCCTCCTAATTAATACAAAACTGTGTATTTAAAGTGTATACATTATTTTTGATACCGTTTGTGAGGTAAAAACATGCCATGTCCATAAGGACATTAGAGGATATCTAGCGGTTCTTGTTTTGGACTGCGACTGGTGAGCCAAAAAAAAAACATGTATTGGTATTTGATTTCAGTGAGAGTCTTTCCATCTGTTCCCCAGGGAACACAACCTTTATGGACGGGTGTGTGTTACTAACCTAACTATATTGGGACAAAAATGACCACAGGCTTTCTCTCTCTCCTGTCCCAATGTTGAAAAGGGCAGTTTTGGAGGTTTAGGTGTTTTAGGGCAAAAGTTACAATTGGGGGTATGGTTGGAATTGGGATTAGACATTACAGGTTAAGGATAGCCAACTTCGGTGTCCCCATTTTAAATAGCTAAGTAAACGTTTGTGTGCGTGCGTGTGTGTGTGCAGGGAGCCTACCCCCCTGGAGGAAGGGGAGATTCCATGGTTGATGTACAACGAAGAGACAGGCAGCAGCAGCGACGAAGACCCAGATGGCATGAGTCACTTTGTCCACCCAGGCCTCTTCATCCTCGACGGCAACAACAACCTGGAGGATGACTCCAGCATGAGTGAAGACCTGGATGCTGAGTGGAGGTCAGGGAAAATGTCTCGCTTTATTCTCATCTCTTTTCCCATCTCGCTCAACGTCTCCATGATGATGTGGGTTCTGGTCCCGTTAGGCTGCTTGATGACTTCGGGGAGGGCTTTGGGATGACCCAGGCCATGTCGTATGTGGATCCTCAGCTCCTCACGTACATGGCTCTGGAAGAACGCCTGGCGCAGGCTATGGAGGTAAGTCCTAAAGCCAGGCTCTGACCACGACATCAGACGAAGACAACTGAAGTACAGACGGATGAGGGGGTTGTGGGGGGGTTGAAGTGTGCATTTCGGGATGGTGCCGTCTTATGACCGTTGCCGTGTTGTACAAAGCGGAAGCAAACTTCTGATCTGAATCAGGATTTCTGATCATTTCTTCGGGTGTCAGACAAGTTGCTAATTTAAATTGACCAGATATTGGAGACTTAACAGGCCCATACGCATTGGGTGTGTAATACATTAGGGTGTCCTCCCACGTTGCACAGAATGACAAATCCCATTTAGATTCTGGTAATTCATCTTAACAGAACACGCAACTACTGTAATGAAGCAGCCCATAAAACAGAGTTTCCCCAAATGCATTTGGCAGGGAAAGTGGCCCACCTGATACTAGTGGTCCCATATGTGACAGAAATGAGCAGGTGTCGAAGGAGGCAAAAACTACGACGGGTTGCTAATATGACTAGAATTAGCTATGTATTTGGCTTCTGGATGAGAAAAGAATGTTAATATAAAAGCCAATAGAACAGGAGAGAATTGCTGCAGGTTTCAATGTCTTACCAAAGTATAAAACAATTGAGTCCAATTACTGGGCTTAATGGAACAATATGCACGATCAGAGTGACTGACATTCCCCATTTAAGCATTCTCACCGGCCCGTCTATTAGTTTGCGTAGACGGCATCTCTTTATACTCCCGTTAGACACTCGCAGTGCTATGCTTCCCTCCCTAAACCAGCCTGGACTAGCTAGTACGATGTTTCTCAACCCTACTCCTGGAGGCACCCATTCCTGCATGTTTTAGATCGATCTCTGCCCACCGGATGTAGCTTACCAAGGACCTGATCATGAGCGGATCATTTGAATCAGGTGGGATGGAGCAGGGAGAGATCCAAAGCATGCAGAGAGTCGTGCCTCCAGGAGCAGGGTTGAGAAACACTGAGCTAGTACTATGCCGGTCCCGTTTGGTGAGGGAATACCAGGAAGAGACTAGTAGTGTTATTGTTCAGAGCAGGGCTGCTCAGTCCGGATCCTGGAGATCTAACATCTGGAAGGTTCTCTCTCCAACGCCAGTTGTAACTAATCTGACTTAGCTTTCATTCAGTTCATTATTAGAATCATGTGTGTAAAGTGTCTCCAATTTCTGCGATAACAGTTTCATTTACAAGTTTGTAATTTATTTTTAGGATAACTCTTAACTGTATCCCGGTTGGGGAACTAACTACACTGTCGTTCCATTGCTACGACCATGTAAATTCCTCCTTTTGTTTGATTGACAGGCGGCTCTGGCCCATCTGGAGTCTCTGGCCATCGACGTAGAGCAGGCCCACCCCCCGGCCACGGAGCAGGTCATCGAGGGCTTACCTCAGATCACCATTCTGCAGGACCACAATGGTACGTTTCCAGACCTAGGGGCCCTCATGCCTAACCAGACTGGCCCAACCCGCCGCTTCCAAGTGAACTGGCTGTGTTGTTCATCTGTGCAGGGGCTAGCATTGTATTTGCAACAATGCAGACTTCTCATTTGAAAACTTGGATTACTGCGTTTTTAAAGTCTCTACCCCAGAATCGATCATAAGAATGAGAAACTTCAACAGCCTCAATTTCTCAACACATCGATGCCTTCCATATGGAAATAACCCACTGCCGTTGTTACTTCTCTGGTGTTTGCTTTCGAGAAAAGCGATGCGGGTGTCATGAAAATAAATAATTTGAGGCACGCCAAGCAATGCATGATATGACTGATGGCCGCGTAATGTGAACGTGTGCGAGGGGGAGCGGAGAGCATTATGCAGTGGCACCACGTCAGGTTGATGACACACTGCCTAACCCTCGGGAATAAATCAAGTCCCTCAGGCACTGAGGCAAGATGGCCGTCATTTGTCATGCCACACGTCGGCACGCGGGGCTGCGCGTGGAATCGAGGGACCCGTTCCTGGTGGAACGTGTGGCACCGGGAATACAGAAGAGCGCGCGACGGCGTGAAACCCAGTGATAGATGGCCCGGTTCTGCTCTCGAATACTTATCGTCAGGACTTCTCGTGCACCACTTGGCGTCTCTTTTTAGCCTCTTGTTCCCCCTCGCCTCATCTCCCCTCTCTCTGTATCCCTAAATCTGTGTCTGTGTTCTCCCGCCCCGCTCTGTCTCTCTCCAGGGCAGGAGCAGTGCTGTGCCATCTGCTGCTGTGAATACGTCAAAGACGAGATTGCCACCCAGCTGCCGTGCCACCACCTGTTCCACAAGATCTGCGTGACTCTCTGGCTCCAGAAGGTAAGTGTGTTGACGCAACCCGTTTGGGGAGCCCGCGTGTGCTTGGGAATAACTCGGTCGGTCTGTTCAAAAGCGTTCACTCGCGCTTCATGTGCACAACCGCAGAAATCTGTGGTCTTCAAGGATTTACAAAATTACACTTGATTACCCCAAGGGGTCACTATAGTAATTACCTGAAATCCATAATGCACTAGTAAGTTTTGATTTCCAGGGAGTGGGCAGATTTAATTTTTAATTATTAATACACAAAGCTTAATAAACATGGATTAATTGGCTCAAGAAATGGTGCTGTTTGTGTGTGTGTGTGTGTGTGTGTGTGTGTGTGTGTGGGGGGGACAGTTTGTTTATTTAAAAATAATAATAATTGACAGGCAGAATCCACCACTGTCCTTATCTTGGCGCCTGGCCATTGTCAAAATGACTATTGTTCACACTGATTTTCTGATATCTTCTCTCTAGTCAGGCACTTGCCCTGTCTGTCGTCACGTCCTGTCACCCGTTGTCGTTGACACACCTGCCCCCACATCGTTCGTGTCAGATCAGGACATCCCACCGTCCAATTACAGCGCAGCCGGAACACGGTGAATCCACAGTCACTAAACAGTGGGGGGAAGAGTCCTTGAACTCTTCATATAGTTCTTATAGCTTTTTCTGTCTCTGCAAATGTATAGCTCTGTATGAATGAGATTGAGTTTAGTTCTGCACAAGTGCACAAGTTCTATGTCCAAGAGTGACAGTTCAGGCTTATTTTCTGAGAAAATATTATATGTATAATCTCAATTCTTTGTTACGAATGTATGTTTTAATGAAGTATATAAACTAAGTTAACTACCATTTGTTTTGCCTGAAATGCGTTTCAGATTTTACATGCACACTTTTTTCCAAACAGATGAAAGCACTGCTTACGTACCTTACATGTACTAATTTCTTAATCATTCGTTTTTCCGTGTTCAATAAAGGCTGTAGCGTGGGGTCAAGTTTTGTCTTGGGAGATTTCTATCAAAATCATTGAAAGCACTGACTGATTTACAGAGTTTGTTTACATGATCTATAGAATTCATTCAGATAAAACTGTATGATGAAGAGATGGTTCTACAACACCACCTCCACAGTCTGCTATCTTATTTACTGTTGAATGAAGAGGATTAATATATGCAACTTCCCACTCAGAATTAAAACCAAGGTTTTGAATTCAAAGAGCCAAAAAAGATTTTATTGCAAAGTACATTATACAGGAGGCTTGGACAACAGACCCACTAACCATGAGGGATTGGAACATTAATGTTGTGAAAGCTAAGTCTAACAAGGGGAATACAATAATTCCTTTGCTGTGCATTTAACACATTTCTGATGAAATACTAAGTTATTTCCTATTCTGAATGAAATGGACTAAAGGTATGAATCATCCAGTGCATTGTCCAGGTTTACCTTTAGATATGGTCTTTAATTGTAGGATAGTATGCTGGACTGAACACAACAGTACAACTGTACCTTGTATCTGAGAATTTTTTTTAACATGTCCGAAAGTGCAATCAAAATATAGAAGGCAGGGTTGCGCAACCCTTTTCCTGCAGAGCTACTGTGTTTTTGGTTCTCCCTGCAACCCTAATTTAGCAAACCTGATTCTAATTATTAGCTTGATTAAAAAAAATTAAAAAAAGCTAATAACTGTTTCATCACAAGTGAGGTCAGAGAGAAAACCTACAGGACAGTAAATCTCCAGGAACAGGTTTGGGAAGCCCTGTTATAAGGTCTCTTTTGTGGCAATAAATATCCCAGCTCTTTAAATTACAGTCTGACACACAATCAAATAACAATATACTGTAGGAAAAGAAAAAGCTCACAAAGCAGATACTCTGGAGTGCTGTAAAGTTGGCCTTGGAGTAGATATCGGAACAATAATACAGCACAAGACATTCACATTGAATTGTGATGCTAAAATAGTTGCTCACTCAAAAACAATGACAAAAGACTGTTCCATTAAACACAAGTGTATTAATGCTCTGTCTCATGTATTGGCCAGTAGCACAGAACTGAACTACTCTTGGGGAAATCTTTACTTTGTCACTTTGTATATAACAGAAAAAGTTTACATGTAAAACAAATTCTATATATAAACAAAATACTGGCAAATATCTTACTAGACTTTCAACGGAAGAAACGGAAACAAAAGAACAAATAAAAATGCTATGGATACTATTTTAGTGTCTCAAATAAATAAAAGGATTACTAAAAAGGTATATGCCTTTCAAATGTTTAAACATATCTTAGTTGTGCTCATCAATAAGTAATTAAGATGTAAGCACCCTTCTATTCAATCTATACCTTTTTATTACAAAGACAATGTTATTAAAATATAATTACAAATGAATGGCTTGTTCCAAACAAAAACTAAATGTGATGTTTGGAATGAAAAAATCTGTAGGTAATATGACAGAAGAAATTGTTGATAAACAAACTCTGGTCTACAAACCGGAGGTTACTTCTAAAATGACACCCAATTTACCATACTGAGGACTATATGGGCAATAGAATGTCATTGAAAACAGAACTAATTAGGCCATGGCAGTTTGATAATTGGATACAGATTAGGTGAGCAGGAGAAATTGTACACACAGGATAGGAGAAAGACCTTTCCAAAAATCTTTTATACATATACTGAAAATGTACAAACTCATGCAGGTTGAGACAAAACAGACTAGTTTGCTATTGAATACATCATTGGATGAAACACTTCCAACCGTGATACACAGATAAAAAGTGACATACTTTTGCATGACAAACTTTTGCATTTTATCAAATTAGTATTGGAAAACACAAACGTAAAAAAGGTTATAGCATCTACAAGTATTTACAAAATACAGGATGAGGAATGTTTGATTGTAAGGTTTGAAAGACAAGAAATACATCACTTTGAAGGAGAAAAACTGATAGAAGTATGCAATGTGTTAATTCACAGAAAAATGCTTTTGAAGACATGCATGGCTGTCAGCACAAAAGGCAAATAAGGAGCTTGGCTATATAGAAAAAACATGCCATTCTAAGACAGATACATGACAGAATACAGAATTGGCTGGAATAGCTCATACACTATATAAAGGCCAGTAACATTTCCTGGTCAGGAACTGTTCGCTTCAGTTAGGACCCAGAGCTTAATTCTTGTTAAAACCCGGGCCCAACATTTTTTTTTCTCCATAAGAACACTATTCATTACTGGGTATGTGAATCAAGAATATATAATTGCATTTTTCACCAAAATGGTTAGTTTGAAGCAAGGAATACCACAACATTATGTATACATAAAAACTGGAGTTCCTTAAAACTGTCAAAGATAGGTTTCAACAGACTTTTTTTGGGGGGGGACAGAATATGCTATATTCACATTTACGTCAAATACTACAGTTATGGTACATTCTTATTTTCGAATTATATAAAATTATTCAGGTTTTGACAGAGGCAACATTTGGAAAGAGGCAGCTATCTGGAAAAACAAATTAATTAAAATATTTAAATAGTTCAAAGTAAAACATAATTAACAACATATTTCAAATAAACTCACTTTCCTAGAGTGTAAAAACAAAAATATATTTGTAATTATGGCCATATTGCAATATTTCTAAATTATAATGCAAGGCTATAAAACTCACCCTGCAATGGCTGGAACCTGCTGGTTTTCTGTTCTACATTCTCATTATTTGCACCCACCTGGAATCCCGGGTCTAAATAAGTCCATTAATAGAGGGCTGCAATGAAGGAAGAGTGGGACTGATTCCACTCTGCGGGCCAGAGTGGAATCCCCTTGGTATAAAGCCTGAATAATTAGGAAAATGATATAACAAATTGCACTTATCCTTTTTTGTTCAACTTAAAAGGTAGATTGACTGATGTGAGAATACTAGATTAAATCTTTAGACAGAAATTAGAGGCCGATCTCAAATCATACTGTCATTTTGTTGCAAAAGGAAGAAAAAATACTTGTAGCTGAAAATCAAATGGTCAAGCATGAAGGAAACATTAGCATTAAATATATATTGTAACATCCTTCAGTAGGAACTGCTGGTAAAGAGAGAATATTTTTTTCTCAAACAGTCTGTCTCAGAAGACATAATTAGCTAGGGAGTGCATCTACCCATTTTGAAGGATGTAGGGTTACACTTCACCAGAATCATTGTTACTTTCAAGTTCTCACAAACCGTATTTAGCTACGTATTAGCTAAACCGACCAAACTCCGGGAACTAAATACCATAGACATTTTAATGTTGGCTATGCTGTGAAGAGGTATGTGGAACTTGACCAAAACAATGTAAATGCCATCAAGTGCTTTGAAGAAGCACTCCTTCATTACCTCCCCTTAAAAGCCGAACTGGAAGCTATTGTTTATATATGTAACACTAGCTTGAGACAAATTAAATATCAAGCCTAATGCATGTCCATATCCTTTTCCACGAGTAACCGCATTCCAGTTAGAAACAACAGACTACCACCAATTTATATTTGCTAGATTCTACCAGCTTATATTAATGGGAGTTAATGTTCAGCAGTATAGTGACCAGCAGTCACTACTTCTAAACCTGAAACGAACCACTTCAAAACGCTACGCAGTGAAAGCGTCAATTAGATACATCAAAATCAGACTGGAGTAATTTTCTATCGTGGTCCTGTTAGCATACATGCACCCGACTAGATTAGAATTAATATTCATGTTGAGGTCAGATTTGTTGAATGTGCACCAATTGAGGCGTTTATTTTCTACCCCCCATGCTTTGTGTTCCATTTACCTCAACTGCATCCTTAGCAAAACACCACGACCAGCTTAATGTATTGTATACCAGATCTCACCGTGTTTTCACGGTTTTGTTTCAGAATACCTGACGTTTCGCAGAGGTTTAACGAGAAGTGGGAGAAAGCAAGAGAAAAAGAGCACTAGTTTGAAAACAAATACTGTCATTCTTTTAACAATGATCTACGCTAAGCAGAAACCTCTCTTGATAATGGCTCAAAACAGTTCCAAATAACACAGTGATTTTGTGACAAAGTATACAACGTACGTACAATCCCAAGTAGCATCAAGGCCGTAACATTCTGTGGGGTTTCCTCACGGCTGGTACGACGGAGATCCCATGGATGGTATAATATCTGGTTCCTTTTCTCCTACCTGCTATTTTTTCTTGACAGCGGCCAGTTCTTTCTGAAGGTCGGCAAACTTTGGCCGGTTTTCCGGCTTGTACTCCCAGCACTTCTGCATGACTTTGTAGACCTCCTCCGGGCACTTTTGTGGACAGGACATTCTGTAGCCTAGGATCGGGGGAGGGGGGAGCGTATTTATACACAAACAGAGCCAAATAGTGGATTTCCAAGGGTTGATTGGGGCAGGATCATCAGGTATGAGATAGGAGAACAAATGACCAACAAATGCAGTTCTCCACACAGCTAGTACTGCCGATTTTCAAGAAATTGGCTCTAAGGCAAAGTACAAAGAAAACCCACAGGTGACTTGCTCAAAGGGCAATTCATCATATTTATGTTGGTGCAGCCTTCTGAGTTCTGAATCCTTACATTTGTAACACCCTTTTAAGTGTGAATAAATTATCTGAAATTAATTATGATAAATAAATTACCATAGGTTGGATGTTGTTAGCAAATCCCCTGAAACAGACAACTCCTTAAGGCATAATCTGTTGAATTATAGTGTCAAGAGATAAAACAATCCAGCCACTGGTCTAACTTGGTTTTGTGTTAAGATGTGGTTTACACAACAGGGATGTCATCTTACCTTTCTCCACCTGCTCTCTGGCCTGCTGGTTGGTCATCCCAGGGTAAGGACACACTCCAAGACTGAACGTCTCCCACAGGAGGATGCCATAGCTCCACACGTCACTCTCTGAGCTATATCTCCCTGGAAAAACCAGAAGACAACACCGTCTCAGCAATCAGAGACTCTGAAATGCTTAAGAAGCTGTATCATCCAGACAAATGATTTAATGACGCAACCCACAGCTATAATAATATACTGCTAAAGAATTTTGCTGGTAATATCTCTTTCATACACAGAAGACAGTCTTATTTGGTCATATCAATTTTGCCTGAACAGAGTGAATGAAAACCCGCCAAAAGAGCTAGTCGTGATTCCTGCATTTTCGTTTCCATTTTTCAGGTTCTGCGATTTTTGCCGGAGTGGAACCAGCCGAGAAGAGCTAATGTCTTTTTTCTTCTAGACTTTTCTGTTTCCACTATACATTAGGTACCAAGGACTTAAGGAGGGGCTCAGGTGGGGAGGGAGGAGTATCAACGTGGGCCTGAGTGAGTGCCTTTGTTCAGGATACACCAGAACTTTGCGTTATATTGCGATGGACGAACTGCACCGGCGACAAACATTGCTCCGGATTTCGATTTACATAGCGTAGTGGTAAACTATAACAGTCTATTTGTTTTCTAAAGAAATTATCCACTCAAGTCATTGTTTGCCGGACCGGCCAAGAAGAGCGAATGTTACTGCCTGCCACCGTAGTGGTTAGAGAATGGGACCTGTAAACTATAGGTCCCGCGTTTGTATCTCCTCAATGGCAAAGCGAAGTACACATTGTGAATTATTCCATATAGACGGAAACTTCGATGCCTGAAACCTTTAGAATCTACATTATAGTAAACCTGAAATAAAACAGTTTATGCTTATATTGCGACTGTTTCTGATAGATTTTCAAAGTAGGCTTCCATACATGTGTTTTGGGTCAGGATAGACAAACACATTTGCTGGCTACAACATACAGTAGTTACGTTATAGTGAGCCTTAACTAAAACTGTGTACGGTTATATTGCAACTGTTTCTGGCATGGAAATGTTCATCTTCAGTCTCGCTAGCAATTGCTCAAGTTTTGTGAATATTCCTAGAAAGAAAGTAGATACTAGTAAGCCTATTACTGGCTAATAAGCTGTTAAAATAGCCAGTGGCAAAAGCCATACAGTTTGTAGATTCTAAGGTTGGGGTAAACTTAATAAAAAACATTAGCAGTTTACCACAATGCTCAGTGGTGTCTAACGACTGCTAAAATGTGAAATGTTGTGGCATAGTGGTTAAACACAGTGCCTCTCACGTGGAAGACCTACGTTTGAATCTATTGAAAGCAACCATATTTATACATTTTATTTGTGGGCCACAATGAAATGTTACGGTTATACAGAACTGTGACCATTTCTACTGTAATATCTTTCTAATTTAACATGTTTAATATAGTGTAGCGATCCTGTTATACCTGTTGTTGGTTTGGATGTTACATCATTTAGGGAACCATGGAGTCTGACTGATTGGTTTGACAATGCAAGTAACAAGACACTACATCTCTATGCACGTATTATGTGCACCCACACCCACTGATTAAATAGTGTAACACAAAATTATTTAAACCCCTTAAACATTTCCACATTGTCATTCAAAGTCAAATCAAAATATATTTAGTTGAGAGTTGAGAGAGTACAAATACAAAACAGAAAACAATTGATTGAATATGTATTCATCCTCTTTAGTCAATCTTTGGTAGTGGCCCTTTTTGCAGCAATAACAGCAATTTAGTCCCGACCAGCTTCGCACAATGACAACAATGTTAGCCCATTTTCCTTTGCAAAATTGCTCTAGATTTCTCATTTTGGATTGGGACCTTTAGTGAACAGTAACTTTCAACTATTTCCCCATATTCTCAGTTGGACTGAAGTCCAGGTTTCGAGAGGGTCACTCCACAATAATTAACATTTTATTTTAAAGCTACTGCATTGTGCCTTTGACTATACTATTGGGGTCATTGTCCAGCTGAAAGAGAAGTATTCTCCCAGGTCCAAGGACTCTTGGAAGAAACCTTAGCAGGTTTTCCTTCAGGATTTCTCTGCATCCATTTTGCCATCGATCTTCACAGGCTCTGATGCTTGCTGCTGCTACCATGCTTGATGGATGGTGTTCTCGGGATGATGCACTGTGCAAGGCTTGCAGCAAACATAGTGCTCAGTTTTAAGGCCCAACATATCTATGTTGGTCTCATCCGATCATAGAATCATCTTCTACTTGGTCTCCCACATGCCTTCTGTCAAACTATCCAAGATTTGATGTTTCCTTTCCTTTTGCCACTCTCCATTGAATGCAACTTTTTATTGAAGCACCTGGACTATGGTGGTGGTATGCACAGTGTCTCCCAGCCCAGCCGTGGTAGACTGTAACTACTTTAGAGTTGCCATAGGCCTCTTGGTGGCCTCACTGACAAGTGTCCTTCTCGCCAATATATTGCGTTTTGAGGACAGCCTTTTCTAGACATAATCACAGTTGTGCAATTTTCTCTCCATTTAATCATAATGGAATTTATTGTGCTGAGGCATATTCAATCGCTTGGAAATGTTCTAATACCCTAGCCCTGATTAGTGCTTTTAAAGAACCTTATTCTAGATGTGCCCGGAACTGTGGGACCACCCAGAAACAGGTGTATTTAACCTGAAAAATACCTTACCTGCACACAGGTTGACTTTCTTCAAATTAATTACATGAGTTTTGAAGGCACTTGGCTGCACCACAGCCATAGGCGGAAATCCCATGGACACACAGCTCCCTCATCCTGTCGAAAACTATGTTTCCCCCCAATATATCACTGTAAACATTGCTATGTAATTTCAATAATATTGATAAGATGCAATGAACGCATTTGTGCTGATTAGACACTTAATAGCATGTTTCTAAGTTAAATCCATTGCGGCCCACCCCAGCACTTTGCCTCACATTGGTTTAATCCACTGCCCCCCCAGCGCTCAGCACCGGCACATCATGCAGGTACAGTGGATGGGTGGGAATCTGACAGTTTGTAGTTGGTGGTTGAATATCAGTAAGCAGTTTTAAAAAAGGATATGTTAGACAATTCTTTACTTCTACTACAATAAAACATTTCTAACCATCACCAGCTATCATTTTCGCTGCATTGAATTACAGGTCACACTTTGTTAGCTAGCGGTTAGTTGACATATTCTAGCAAACTACTGTAAAAACAACCAGCGTTTGCCCCAGTTTGAATTTTAGAATGCAGTGTAGTGTTCCTTAGCTGGCACGGTGACAGTGTTAGTGTCAATCGTCTGAAAGACACTCAATGCACGTAGCTTACGTCAGTTTAATCTGGTAAATTTGTTTTTGTGTTTCTAGGGTTCATATACAATAGCTGAATTTACAGAGCTATAGCAGTGAGCAAACCGATGGCGCGAACTGAAACAGCAGTGTATTACAGCACTATTGGTGTCCACCTCAAGAATTGCTCATGAGAAAATGTAATGTACTTGTCCCCTCCAAAGTTGATATAAGATTTTCAGCCCTGACCACAGCTGTGTCATAGGAAAGGGGGTAAATACTTGCAATCAATAATTTTCTATCTATATTTATTTAGAACAATGGGTAGATTTTCCCTTTTTTTGTTAATCAATGGCAAAACTACTGATTACATACATTTTTACTTCATGGTATAACGCTATTTAATTTGAAAAAGTCCAAAGGGTTGAACAATTTTGAGAGCCACTGTCCCACCTGTCCCTGCCACAAAACACCAGTCTCAGTGTCAACAGTGAAGAGGCAACTCTGGAATGCTGGCCTTCTAGTCAGAGATCTTCGTCTCTCCAGTGTCTGTTCTTTTGCCAGTCTTAATCTTGTCTTTTTATCGGCCAGTCTGAGATATGGCTTTTTCCTAGCAGCTCTGCCTAGAAAGCCAGCATCCCAGAGTCACCTCTTCACTGTTGATGCTGAGACTGGTGTTTTGTGGGTACTATTTAATGAAGCTGCCAGTTTAGGACCTGTGAGGCATCTAGACATTTAATGTATTTGCACTCTTGCTCAGTTGTGCACTAGGACCTCCCACACCTCTTTCTATTCTGGTTAGAGCCAGTTTGTGCGGTTCTGCGAAGGGAATGGTACACAATCACTCCCTTCATAGGATGAGATCTTCAGTTTATTGGCAATTTCTCACATGGACTTGCCTTCATTTCTCAGAACAAGAATAGACTGATGAGTTTCAGAAGTTATTATTATTATTATTATTATTATTACTGTTAATATTATTAGCAGTTTTCAGCTGTGCTAACATAATTGCAAAAGGGTTATCTAATGAACAATCAGCCTTTTAACTTAACTTAGATCAGCAAACACAATGTGCTCTTGGAACACAGGACTGATGGTTGTTAATAATAGGCCTCTGTATATATTTAGATATTCCATAGAAAATCAGCTGTATCCTATTACAGTGGCCATTTACAACATTAACAATGTCTACACTTTATTTGGACAAAATATATTTTCTTTCAAAAACAAGGACATTTCTAAGTGACCCCAAACTTTTGAACGGTAGTATACCAGCTGATGTGCACAATCTGTGACTGCTTGACATATGGTCAAATAAAAAAAAAATCCATGAATGAACTATCAATTCAAGGAATATTGGCACCCTTAAAGACATGCAAAAAAACGTAATATTTTGGGTTTAAATATAAGGAGTTATATACTTTCATTACAACACAATAATTTCTCAAACTCAAAATACTGTTTTCCTGCAAAACATAGTTTACAGAAGTATTGGAAACTAAAGAACATTTAAAATAAATCCAAACAAACTGGTGTCTGTTATGAAAATCTATGCTTTCTAGTTAGTCTCAGTCTCCAGGAGCTGTATTAATGCCGACCACATGTTTTTGTTTCTGTAGGGTATATTTAAAATTATTTTAAATACATCGACATTTTAAAA
This sequence comes from Esox niger, assembly GCA_016801105.1. Classification (NCBI taxonomy): domain Eukaryota; kingdom Metazoa; phylum Chordata; class Actinopteri; order Esociformes; family Esocidae; genus Esox; species Esox niger. The sequence goes on along the minus strand of JACXGJ010001586.1, from coordinate 13,978 downwards.
CAACTCTAAAAATAACAGTCAGAGCAGTAATAGGTTTTAGAAGTCAGGAAAAGTAGCAAGTTTACCACTTTTCATACATGTGGGGAAGGTGGTAAGAGAGGCAAAGTAGAATCCAAAGATTTCCATTTCAGAACTGCACAGTCTAGTGTTTTTTTTTGGCTTATCAAGTCTCCCAATCAACTGATAGACGCCACGTTCACATCAACAAGCTCTTTAGAAGTATTACAAGAAGGAGCCCTTACTGAGGCCGACCCACAAAATTCAGTGCCTGAAGTTTGCCAAGCATATCTGAACTAAAAATCTAATAATGTACTGAGGTCAGACTTGTTGGTCATGCACACTATCGGTATGTTGAGCCACCAAAGGGGACTGCATATGAGAAAAGTACCTGATACCCACCGAAAAATATGGGGTTAGATGATTATTGATGCTTTGGAGCCATTTTGCTCGTTTAAATAGATGGAATTTTGACTTTCACCACCAAGAACCAGGACAATGTAGCCCTAAACCTGGTTGCCTGCCACGGAAACTGAGACTTGGCCGTGGATGGAACTTTCCAGAAGAAAATGACCGCAAACATACATCAAAATCAACGCAGAAATGGTTGTGGGACCACAAAATCAATGTTTTACAAAGGCCCATGTTTTACAGTGGACTGCCCCCTTCATGAATTAACGGGGCAGTCCACAAGCACAAACCTAAAACTGTCAAGGATTATGAAAGGTGGTGCATGGAGGAGCGGTCCAAGATCCCTCAAAAAGTGTGCGCCAACTTTGTCAGACATTACAAAAGGCTCAGTGCTGACATCCACTCCTCTCCAGGGGAGGCAGAAAAAAACATTCTACTTAATGAAATGTTGTGTGTTGAAGAGATGACTGTGTTTAAATGCAAGTATTTTTTTTGACTCCTTATGTTTGAGCCCAAAATATGACTCATTATTCCTTTTTATTTATTCCTCATTATTACGGTTTATTTTTTGCATTCAGTTTGGCTCAGTTCATTATTATGAAAATGTCATAAGGAGTTATTATACCGGTTCCTTTTAGCCTTTATGGATTTTGGCTAGTGTAGCTCGTAAACTCATTAATATACAGCATTTCTAGGCTTTGCGAAAGAAATGGATGAAAAGGGGCAGCCGTTTTACCATAATTCAAAGCTTCCGGAGCAGTCCACTTGATGGGAATCTGTTTGAGGCCGGACGATGAGTAGATACCGTCATCCTCTTGTCTCGACATCCCAAAGTCGCTGATCTTCAGCAGGTTGCTCTCTCCCACCAGACAGTTTCTGGCCGCCAGGTCCCTGTGGGAGATGGAGGGAGGGACGATAATATCTCTAATGCACTGCTCACTCCTTCGTCAGGACACGTGCAGCGCAGGCAGGCCCAGTCTAGATGGTGCATTCAGACAGGTGCGGGGTTGGGTTCTAAAACATTGGCCGGCACCTTCACCAGGGGTTTGTCCATTAGATTGATTGAGGGGGGAATTGACCATAATACCCACATAATACATCAGTGAATAAGCTCCTTTTTATAAGTGGGAGAGATAATGTGTGGACTGAATGGGTAGTAAGCACATGACTACGCCACAACTCCCTGGTGTGACTGGACAGGATCATCTCTACTGGCACAATCTAGCTGACCATGTGGGGACTGTTAATCATGCACTCACTCACACACGCACCCACCCTCGCACGCGCGCGCGCAGTAGCTTAATCTTTACTGAGTAAATGGAACCGACTTGGTGGTTGAGAGAGACCGTGAAGTCTGGAACGATGTGCAGTCCGGATGATTGCGACAGTTCCACTCCGCGGAGGGAAGTCAGCCAACTGATTGTCGTGGCAGTGCTGCAGGTGGCTGGGTTGACCTTGTGGACTGTGCGTGTCTGTGCGTCGGCGATGCAGCATGTGAGCGTTTACGGGTGTGTGCGCAACGTGTACAAATTGAGCCCCGCATCCATCCCGTTCGTCTTTGGCCCCTTTGTGAAAAGGCCCACAGAGTCTCCGGTATTTTTTATTATCCCCCCCAAAGCGCTTCTGCTGGCATTTTTGCTGACTGCCGGCACCGAGCCGCAGCATTGGTCCAAATTAGGCTGTCACTTTGCAACTCTAGTCTGGGCCCTAGTGAGATAAGTAAGAGCAATGCACCAGAGATAATTTGATAGCCCCGCTGTGCTGAGAGAAATGCAAGACTGATTGCAGTCTCACTCCCTCCCACTACCTGGTTCGATGGGAACTAGTTTTCACCTGAAAACACAATCTCAAATTGGCCCGGATAGAGACATATAGACAGCTCAAGGCTGTGTTAAGCAGAGGGACAGACATGTTTTCCTCTCACATATCTTACTTTAAAGGCCCTCCTGTCATTAGAGGTGGGAAGAAATTTCATTGCTAAATCCAGTTAGCCTAAACATTTAATTGGCTTGGTGTTAGGGCACATGATTAGAGTTTTATGTCAGTGGTTGTGTTTTCATACATAGGAGTCAAATGGCAAACATTTAAACGTAAAAATAAGAACGTTTAACTGACATCCTGTTCCAAGATTCTATCATTCTAGGTTTGGCTACATGTTGGGATACTAGATGTATGGTGATGAACATTCGATATCAACATTGATGTATATAAGAACAGAAGAACCTCACCTGTGGATGCAGTTTTTGTGCTCGAGGTAAGCCATCCCTGCAGCAGCGTCACAAGCAAACTTCACTAGCTGCTTGGTCTTCAGGTCATCTTTTTTCTTACGTAGGAATGACAAAAAGTCTCCTCCTTCGATAAGGGCAGAGAATGTTCAGTTTTATTTGCAAAATTTTAGAGACGCTTGTAGTCTTCAATGGAAATTGCATTTGGAACTAGCACCAGAAAAGCTCAGAAAGTGATTTCGGACTTACAGTACTGCACTGCACGTTCCTGGACATACCTGGCACTAACTCCATTACAATGTAAATAGGCTGTCGTTGTGTGCAAACGCCTATCAACTTCACAATGTTTTCGTGGTCATATTGCTTGAGGATCCTGTAAAAACAAAACATCAGTATGAGGAGTTTACAAGTATTAAAAAAAAATGAAACACCAGTACATTAAATGCCATAATGTCAGGAGTCAATCTTCTCTGTATTTAAAGGGAACTGCAAATGATGGCGGACACTTTCATCCGCTATACATATGCAGCAGGACTCACCTAGCTTCTGAAAGGAACTTGATCTTTAGCTCCTGTGGAAGATCCTCTTTACATGTTTTTACTGCCACAGGGGTTTTATCTCGCAATGTTCCTTTGAATACCTCACCAAAGTTTCCCTGAGATAAAAGAAACAAGTTATTCATACCTTAACTGACAATACTGATAATTACTGTCTAAAACTATATTTAAAAAAAAAAAAAACTTTGTCCGACAGATGTGGTTTAAAAATAAAGAGGATATGTAAAACAACTCACTTTGCCTAAAAGCTCGCCAAGAATGACATCTTCATGATTGAGTATCCATTTTTTATCCTTGTAAAGAACAAAAACATAGGCACTGTAAACACCAGGTGAAAGACATATACTCACAACACAACACAAAGAATCTAAAAGCTGACTAACCAATAATGAAGTGCTGTTGTATTATCAGAACTTGTACAAACCGAGGTGCAATAACTTTGGAAACATTTTCACACCACAAGAAAATTACTTAAAGCAATTTATGTCTCCGGCCCAGCTTAACATAATATTTCAATTGCCAGTCTTAGTGAATAAAAAATACTCTTCCAATTGTAATGTGGTGTCTAATGGTCAAATTTCACTGGTTTGCCATGAAGAGCTCATAGAAAGCCCATTTAAAAACACTTAGCGTTCAGAGGCTTCAGAAGATCCAATACAGTAGTAATGACAACAACCATTAGGCCCCTAACCCGGTGTTGGTAATGGCTGGGGCAATTAAAACACCATTATGTTCAACACCAGCAGGCAAGCTGAGGAGAACTCCAGGTCTTTATTATTAAACCAAGGCACTGACAGTGTTGGCCTTCTTCCCCCTACCCAGGATACTTACGATCCAGTTATAGTGCAATGATGATGGGAGAAATGTGGACTCCAACATATGAGAAATGTGTATCGAAAGAAGTCATACAAGTCTGACAGATTTTTTTAATAAAGAAATATACATTTTGTATTGCTTTTTATTGCTTAATAATGATATAGGCAGAGGGGACAGTTTTCACTGGAAGAGCAATAGGCTGAATCTGAGCCCATACTGCAACAGGACATGCAGCAGAGGCAGAGATTAGATAACTACATAGCCTCAACCAATGTTAAACATTTAAAATTACAAAAATCTGTAGATGTAGAAAATAATATTCATAGCATCATTGAGAGACATTATAGCAAGAGTCTTAAAACTGAATTGTCTGTATTGCACCCATCCCAGAACTAATACACTGAATGTTGGGAAAACCTTTTTTTTAATTCTGAAAACGCAGGTGAATGCTAGGCCTATTATTGTCTGTAGCCTAGTCCAAAATGGACTCCAGTGAGGCATGAGGCTTTCATTTTCATATTCTAAATATTTTGATTTAGCTAAAAGCACTTCCTGGACTGACCCCAAACGTCTCATCCATCCTCCACACCACACAGTCCACCTGTCTATCCACAACAGTGCCGATAGGGTGTTTGCCCAAAAAGTTAGATTATCAATGGGCGAATGGGTGAAGTGACAGTGAACATTGCTTTTTTTATGCAAATGTCTATGAGTGATGTGCTCAGTTGAGATCATCAGTACATAATTTGTGTCAAATCTGGATCAGGGACCTCCGGCGACATATGTGAACCAGCTTTGGTGGAACACTTCTAGGTAGCTAATGTCAGAAATAATGTCTACAAGACAAACAAATGCACATTCCATGTATAAACCAGCGGATCAGTCAGCACCTAAACAAACCAGAGTCAATGTGGATGCAGAAGAGATTTCAGAAGATCGTGGTCTTGTAACTGGCGGTAATGCTAGCAAAGCTGGGTCAAGCAGCAGGGACTGGACACTGGCTTCTCAACAGATTTGGGAAAACATGATTCAACCAGTGATACTGGGGATGTACATGAGGATGACAAAGATTAATCTGGGGATTAACAGGCCCTTGGTAAGAAAGTGTTAAAACATGCAAAGCCCAAGACGCACATAACAGCTGCATATATTGTGGAGAAAGGAAAGCAGGATCCTATGATACAGGCAATTATCAACAGCCAGTCTGCTAAGTCAAGACAACAGCACAGGTTTTTTGCACAGATTATAAAGAAGTAAAATGCACGCAGGCCAGCTATTGGCTTCGAGAAGGAAATAGATTGCCAGGTGCTAAACAGTGGCCATGGGAAGAATCCTCCATGTTCAACTGCACGTATCATCAGAAATGAAAAGGAAATTATTTGAGAGTTTTGTTGAGTGTGCTTCCAAACTTGGCCTTATTGTTGATGAAGCCACTTGTCTGGTAAGTAAGAAGAGAGCACTGATTATCTAAGGCTTCAGCTGCCAGATATGCAATCGCCGGTGTATAGTTTTATTGAACTAGACAATTTAAGTGCTGAAGGAATTGTCCATACACTTTTAGATGCTCTAGAACATCTAGGACATTAAACTTTACGGCCTGTCATGTGATGGTATGTCTGCTATGCTCGGGCAAAAGACTGGGGCAGAATCCAGACTGAAGATGATATATTCCAGCATCTTTGTGGCATTGCCCTGTGCATCATCTTGAACTCGCTGTCAACAGTGTAATGAAAATCGTTGGGTCAATAAACCATTTCAAGATTGTCCTGGATAAACTGTATTTGTTACATAGCACATCAAATAAGACCAGGGCAGAACTGAAAGAATGGGCTGACAGTTTGGACATCCAGCTTTGTATAATTGAGTCCCGGAGAATAGATGGTTAGCTTCTCGTTTTAGAACCATTGGTTCATTTAAGAAAAACATGGTTCATATGATAGCAGTACCTGCGAGAGCTACAGGGGAATTGCTTGGTGTCTATCTTCCCACAGCTTTGTACAAAATCTGGGCATTATGTATTCACCTCTTGAGGACCTGGCCGAGCTGTCACTTGAGCTTCAAAAGTGAGACTGCCCAGTCATGTGCACAGAGCCATTAGGTCACCAGGTAGTCATATCAAAGTGACCCATTGAGCAATTCAAGAGATTTTCCAGTGTTCCATTGCATTCTGGACGACCTAAGGACCATGGACCAGAGAGAGTTCTTTGGAAGTCTGACGAGAAACCTCGAAATCCGAATGCTGTCACATGTGGGACAAGACTGGACAAGTTACAGCACGCTTACTGATCATTTAAAATTGCTTTACAGACAATACTGGCCCCAGCGACTCATCTAGCAGTTCTCCATTGATAGTGCAAAGAGTCCTATTCAGGCCTTAAGGGAATACAGTGAGACCAAGAGTGCAGTGGTTCCACATGGACTAAGAGCTCTTGGCTGCAGTCAACACCATACCAGTGTCCAGCGCAAAAAGCTAGAGTGGATTTCCCCAGATGAACTTGATGCACTGCAAACCGAGCATCTCTCAGCACCTCCACTATCTCACCGCCTCTTTTTCTATGCCTTATTGTTCGATCCAATTCCATTAGGTCAGATCACGGATTGCAAAAGGTCATAGGACTGCCCCAGGCTTGAGGAGTAAAGACCAGAGTAACAAAAAGGAGAGCTCCATGGCTGTTCTGAGGTGTATTTGAACAGTAACAGAAAGATAAGAAAACAAATGTTCCATATTCTATGCATTTGTGTTGGTGGTATTCTTGTTGATGACGATGATTTTAATGTTATGGTGTAACTATGCATATCTATGGATTGGGTGCAATGCTTGATTTATAATAAGAGATGTGTTTGCTTGTTGGTTAAGTCCCATCATTTATTAATTAGGGCAGAGACCAGTTTTGGCAGTTATGACATTTATGGAAGTGTAAAGGCAGTGTTCATTATATTTATCTATTTAACTTATTTACTTGTCAGATATTTATCTGACAGCACATGCCTGAGGCCTATTCTCAATTATTTCAGTACAGCAGCGGCCATTTTAGCACAATCTACCCGGCACCTTGTTCCTTCCAAAGACCAGGACACAACGTGTCACCCTGTAATCCGGTACCTCAAAAGTGACAAAATAAGCACTCAAGACAATGTAATCTACTGTGCATAATTGAAACCAAACTGGTGTCCTGTACTTGGAAATTCAAGCATAAACTACACAATTCACTCTATACTGACATTGGGTGAAGAAAGTTATGTTTAAACATAGGACGTCATACCAACCAGGCCTAATTTCCTGCATTCAAGAACACTTGAGGGTTTTGTAAGTGATACAAACTTGTGGCAATTTGTCTAAAGTTGCTATAAAGTGTTAGTGCAATTCCAGTCACTGCACTAACACTAGTTTGCATTTGTTTGTTAAACCTCCTCCAAGTAGCTTTATATTAAATAAAGATACAGTGCATATTCAGACCCCTTCAATCTCTCCTCATTTTGTTGTATTATAGATTCACTTGCAATCTTATGTTTGACAGTATCCAGACTCTTACCCATGACGCTCCAAACTGAGCTCTGATGCATCCAGTCCTTTGATAATTCTTGAGATGTCTCAAGAACATGACTGGAGTCCACATTAGAAAGGCACACACACCTGTCTATATATGGTCCCACACATCACAGAACGTCTCCGCAGCCCTTTTTTGTCAGTCAGGTAGTCAAGCCTGTTTGTTAGAGGCCAGACAGAAACCACTCCAGAATAAAAGGCATATGACTCAAGAACTCATGCTGAGAGCATGAAAAAGATTCTCTGGTCTGAGTCCAAATTCAAAAAACTTACATCTGAATGCCCAGCACTACATCTGGCAAAAATACCATATTAACTCATCAGCTGCCTAATACCACCCCCAGGGTGAGGCATTGTGTTGGGAGCAGCATGTTATGGGGATGCTTCTCAGAAGCAGGACGTGGGAGACTGGCCAGAAAAAGGATCAACAGAGCAAATTACATAGAATTCCTTGAAGAAAACCTGATTCAAAGCACATAGGAGCTCAGAATTTGGCAAAGATTTATATTTCAGCACAACAATGACCCAAAGCACACAGCCAAGACAATGCTGGAGTGGCTTTGGGAAAAGCCTGTGAATGTCCATGTGTGGCCCAACCAAATCCCAGATTGAACAGCTGCAGGGAGACCTGGAGATAACTGTTCCCGGACACTCCCTATTGAATCTGAGAGAGCTGAGAGGATCGACAAGCAAGAAAAGGAGAAACTGCCCGAATCCAGCTGTGCAAAGCTGGTAGAGGCATAACCGCAAATACGCTAAGCTGTGATCGCTGCCAAAGGTTCTTCAACAAAAGTACCAAACAAAGTGTTACTAATACTTATGTACCTGAGAATGTCTTCTATTTTTGTGTTCAATAAATTGGCACAAAATTCTTATAATGTATTTTGGCTTTGCCATTATGGGTTATTGTGTGTAGTTTGGCAAAAAATATATGATCAATTATAAATTACGTCTACAACACAAAATATGGAGAAAGTAAAAGGGGCTGAATACTTTCTGAAAGCATTGTGCAAAAATAATTGTTGTAATGAAATCACCAGACTGTGGTTAAGTAGATAAAGCAACTTTTTCCTATGATCCCAAACTCTTTAATTTCATGGAGTTGGACCATGATTCTTTCCTGAAGACATAAACGGATGAGAAAACTCTGGTCCCATCTTCTTTCTCCATTACCTCCATGTCTATTTAATTACAATGTAGCCAACACCAGTGAAATTCCCCAAAACAAACTTGAGAGGGTGTTGCTAGCAGCCTGTCTTTTACAGAGGAGACTTAAGGCATCAGCTATAATGTGACTAGTTCTGAAATTGATGGGGCTTATTCCTGATTATCTATTAGACTAACACCACAAACTATTTGAGCATGACAATGAGTTTTACGGTGCGTCATTAAATGGCTCCATGACAGCTTGATGACTTTAGCAATAATTAAATTCCCACCGGTGATAGCAAACCTCCCATTGACGTCTGATCCGCTTCACAGGGTGAACTTGCATAGAGAAAGCATAGTTTACCTTGATGACTGGGTTTAAAAGCACCACCCCAGACTTCTTGGTAATGACTTGCTTTGTAGAGTAATGGTGGTCAATTAGCTGAGGAATTGTCGGGAAGCCAGTGCCTTCAAAGCGATACTGGTTCTGTGGACAAGGAGGCAGGTAGTATAAAGCATAAAACAAAGTATAAAAATACATAGTTTTGAGTGAAACAAATACCTTACAACTTCGACAAGTAGCTGGTGGAATCTGAATGAATTAAAATAAATGGATGAATCCACTCTGCATTGAACTGACAGACAAAGCCCTTGTAGGCTGATGCGCATCATCAAATGTAATCTACCTGATAGCCACTAGCCATCTTTTAATTATCACTTGATGTTTTTAGCCCTATTAAAGTACTTTATTTTAATTAGTTGCTCACAATGTAAAGAGCTTTGCGATTTGTGGCTGTAATTGAAAGCGCTCTGCAAATGGGATTTATTACCATTATGAGTTGTACCTCGGCGCAACTCGCCTCTTAAACTGGAGGCGGCTGACAAGATTTGGCACTTCATAGAAGACCCTGACAAATTTCCCCAGATGCACTAGAGAGTTGACTTGGGCTGCATCACGTCCCATTTATGCAGCTGCACTACTCGTGACTGTACGGCCCTTCAGGAGCACACTGCCTGCCACCCCGGGATTCGCAAGGTCTCGCAGAAAGACAGCAAAGTTCAGCATTGTGCACATGGTGCGCATGGAGAGGTCAATTTGCAGGCCACCACAATGCAATGGACTGTAGGTCCACTGGTTAACAAAGTGTTACAAAAGCTACACAAAGTGTAAAGGGAAAAGTTTGTGACTATGACTATCACCCATATATGACATATTATGCATTTTAAACAGGTTTATGTATAGTTTGATGGTTTCCCTATTGGTTTCCCTTATTTAGCCCTGAGAGAGCTTAATACTGATATTGGAAGGGCTATGCATTCTAGCAGCCTATTTAAAAAAAAAGAGATTCAGATAATAGTTTCATTAGCCCACCTTTTGATAATGAATATCACGTAGGCCTAGCCTCATCAATTTAGTTTGATCATTCCGGTACAGCCCCTTCCTCATTAAGTTTCTGACAGTTTCACCCTTTAGGGTATGTTGATTTTATTCATAGATGTGATGTTCCCATTGAGAGAGCATGATTAGCGTAAGAAGTTGCCAGTCAGAGGAGATTACGCGGACCCAATCCAGACATGGATACAATCAACATGGAAATTGAGCTGTGTCCTAAACCATCAAAAACGATGGCTCTGTTGCACCTGACTATAATATGTTTAGCCTAAGCCAATGTTTGGTTCACCAGTTTAGCCAAATAAAGGATATCACCAATAATAATGTAATTGACAAGGTATTGCCCTTGAAAAGGTTTGTGTGATCACCCAATAACAGCTCAAACCCAATTGGTCTGAAATGAGGCAAACTCCCTTACTCAGATCTAAACCCGTCCAAAACTCACATCGGCAAACTGAATGATGAAGTGTCTCCGCTGTCCGTCCGAGAACACCGACAGGACGTACTCGCCAGGCTTTCCATGGCTCTCCCGGACCAGGAAGTCGCCCTGCTGTTTGAGCAGCTCCTGGGCCTCGGTCCTGGGGATGGCTCCGTGGTACCACTCCTGGTCTCCCAGAGGCTTCTCGCTGGTCGGGATGACGTCGAAGAACTGCTGGAAACGTACAGCAGAATGACATGGCGTGATGTTATGATGATTTCATGACGACAGTTAGGATTCACTTGGGAATTACTGTTCAACTGTCGGTCAAGAATACTGCAAACACTGTGTCGCTACACTGTGTCGCTAACACTTTTAACACAACACAAGGATAGAATGCTTTGATTTGGATTTCTACTTTCACAAGCAAACTTCACAACTTACGGATGATGAGCCGAGGACTGATTTGGGAGAGCGGATGATACCGGCGAGGGAATTACGCAAGGTGTCAAACTTTGACATCCTGTCTTTGCCCTTGTCCTGAAAATACAGAGGCATAACAGCATGATGAAATAACATCCAGTTGAGCATTAGGGCGAACAATGTGGTCCTTCCTGGCCAGAACATTCTGGGGGTTTCCATTTATGAGCACACACTGCCCCCCTCTGTTCAACTAAATACCTGCAGAGGGCTGGTTGACTAAAGCACACTCCCTTCTCATACTGAAGTGTCAACACAGGCAGGCGCTACACTGAAACACTCTTACTCACATAAACACCTTAATATTTGGGTGTGTGATGAGATCCTTTTATTTAGGAATAAGGATTTTAGCTTTAATACCAACTTTCTCTTTTCTTTGTGCAATCTGTGAATGGTTACATATCAATTTCAGCCCCCACTAAGAAAATGAGAGGCATAGACCCACAAGCACATGGCTTCCACTGAAACAACTAAATTGAGACTATTATGCAAAATGTATTGGTACATTTTCCCTTTTCAGCTGGTTCTCAGAAACCTTCAGCTTTTGACAGGAACTTGATTAACACAGAAATGCATCCATTTTTCATTACAAAGGATTGACCTATCAGTCACATGAAATCTCCCGAGGCTGTTAGATAGGACAAGCAAAAGAAGTTGAAAAATGCACTCACTGCTGCAAGTCCATTCGAGATAAAAGCACTGGCTGACTTCAAATGAAGTGCACAGCAGTGCCTGTCTGATCAAAAAAGCCATGAGGTGCCTGAATGGGCACGCCCTTAGAGGGCTGTCTTCAGAGGCCTACTACTACACTCCTACACATTGAACATACAAAACAAGTGACAGGAACCAGAAAGCCTGATGAGCAAAAGGGCGCTTGAAAATATTGGTTGATTGTGTGCAAACTTGTTATGAAGCCCGGGTCTTAGTTCCAAACTAGCAGTGTGAGTGAAGTCCCGCTAACATAATTAGTCGTAAAGTTTCCAGAGCTTAAAGATGAATCATCCAGGGATACATCCAATAAATGCCTCAAAGCCCTACTGTATCTTCCCGTGAGGGCAAAGATGACAACGAAGTTGGCGCAAAGAAGGTACACATTCGACAGAGGGAGTTTCTACAGATGGAGACCCACAGTGGAAAGAGTCGCATTCCTGCTGATTTCAAAGGAAGTGCCAGAGTGACGAAGCAGTAGCCTGGAACGCACGTCGACACAGTCCGTCTCACTAGGGTCCTCCGCTGCATACGAGTCGGGATTCCAGGACGTGAGGCGAGCGGAACGGTCAAAGCGCACAACGCCGCCGCCGACTTACAATGGAATTGACGGAGCGGGCGTCGTCCTCGTAGTTGACAACTGGGGGTGGCTCCTTGCCTTCGTTGTCCTGCATCTTGTGGTCCAGCAGGTCCTTCTGGGCGCTCAGCTTGGCTTCGGTGCAGCGCAGCAACTGGACCGTCTGTCTCAGCTCCTCCAGGGACTGCTTCTGACTGAGCAGCAGCACCGTGCTGACAGGGAGGAGGAACGGGAGAAACGAGTGTATGGCGAGAGGGAGTGACAGGGAAAGGGAGGGAGGGTGACACAAGGAGGGAGAGAGAGAGGGAGGTTATACTGGAGCTCTTCTAAATTCAGCCAGTATTAAACAGTATTACTACTTAATCCGACTCAGAACAAGGATGTGGGAAATGATTTTCTTGCTTTCCACCCTGAGGGATAGGGCCTAAACTGCAGTAATACAGCCAGAACAGCTAAGCTGTTTCTGGGCTTTGGTTAAAGGCTGTGAAGGCATCTCACTCATACCCTTCCAAAACGGCTGTGGAACCTTCGAAATTATTTTCTATTTATATCAATCAATAAAAAAAATTATAAAGACCTTTTTAAATCAGCAGTTGTCACAAAGTGCTTTTACAAAACACTGAAACCCCAAGGAGCAAGCAACAATGATGAATATAGCGATGCTTGCTGAACATCTTCAAACAGGTAGTTCTTAGCAAATTCTTCTTGCTCCTTAAAATATGAAAATATAAACAGTTGCTTTAAAGCAAACTGAGGACAACAAAACTAGCCTAGACCTACATCCATTCCTTGTGTAAAATAACATCTGTGGCGGAGAGACTTCACAGGGGGAAGACTGGACAGCCGCTGGTTATATCATCTCCTCTTATTGGGGATTATCCAGCAGACCCTGAAATATGTGTTGGGCCCTGTGCTGGCTATAGCTGTCTATTGTACCCTGTCTGCCTCAATGACTTCTCACATCATTCATGCTTCAGAGCTAAAACATTGTCAATTGGGCTTCTTCAGAAACAACACCAAACTTGGACTCTGACAAGCTTGTGGCCAATGACCTCAAAGTCGCTACAGGTAATGGGAGGTTTATAACAGACTTCCATGAGATCAACGAAAACAGTTAAAATCTGCTGTTTCATCAAAACGCTAAAAAGCTAGCAGTTGCCATCTGAAATAATCTCGCAGCTAGCATCATCATAGAAATTAATAAAGAACAAAGGAGTACAGTTCTGGGAGCAACATACTCAGATTTCTTTTCACATGTTTTGGTGGACTCCTCGATCTTGTTCTCCAGATCCTGCATGAGATCCTCCTTGCTACGTAGGCTCTGCTGAGTGAGGACCAGCTCATCTGATGTGGATTTTAGCCTGTGGTAAGAGATACAGCGGATTTAACTGTTGTCAAAAAATCTAATTAACTATGCTACATTATCAATCAACCAGAGATGCTGTACAGCAGTTAAATCAAAATCAAAGTTATGGCAATTAAATGCTTGGTTTTCTTACTCCCGTCAGTGCAGTTAAAAGTTTAAAAATAACAGTAATTATAAAATTAAGAAGATAACAGGAACTATCAATAATAACACTATACAAAAAACAGGCATCAATAATAATAACTATAAAACTGTTCAACCATAGTGCAATATAAAGTGACAGGTGTGCATGAAATGACTGGCAGATGAGCATGATATAAAGTGACAGGTGTGC